>CM076577.1:925669230-925769838 GCA_034641835.2 Pinus albicaulis | reverse complement strand
TGATGTGGCAGCTATTTTTTATTGGGGTCTGTTGCAAATATTACCTTCAACTGCTCTGTACTTAGAGCCGCCTTCTATATTTGTTTGAAGAAGCTCTGTCAGTAGGCTGCTTGCTAAAATGTTTGAACAGTCAAAGTCAGGGTTTAAAAAAAACAAACAATCCTTCAAAATAGAGCAGTCAAATTCATTTTGGTATTCGGCATCAGCGTATGTATTTTGGAAGAATAGAGGATTGCCTTTTATAACAATAGAGTTAATTTTGTTTCTATGCACGGGAGTTAAATTTGTTAAAGCAGTGGTCCCACACCACGGCAAGCTAGCATAGAACACATGGCAGCAGATCATTGGAGTGGGTTTTATTTTGAATCCGTTCACATTGTGGAAATCTGGACCCGAAATTGTTTAGGGCAGATTTGAATCATTTTCGCGTCACAACTTTCCCTCCGTACGCCGAGCCCAAATTCGGACCCAAATTTTTATAGGGCGCATTTCATATGGATTTTGCGTCACAAAAGGCCCTGAGGTCAGCGGGCTCTTTTGTAACACGAAAATTTTTTATGCAGGTTGGTCTTATTGGACTTTGAAGTCTGGAGCTCATGCGCGATCAAAGTTTTTGTTATGTTTTAATATGCGCAACATTTATATATGTTTTACAGATATGTTTCATGCACATATTTAAACAATTCTAAAGTGGGCCCCTGAGAGAACTTTTAACTTTAGGTTTGTTTTAAAATTATATATAGTTGTAATGTTTTTATTTTATATGTGTGGCATATAAAAGAAAAGGCCTGAGAGCCTGTAGTGTATGTAATTTTTGTTTTGTTTTTTCTTACAACAGACAGTGTGTGTGCACAGCAGTGCGTTCTGTTTTGTAATAGAACAAAGTTTTAAAACAGAGAAGATAGAGTGTGGTTTTTTTTTTTGAATGGCAGAGTGATAGTTTTGCACTGTGTTTGCTGCAGTCAGACTATTTTTGTAATCCCTCTCAAGAATTTGTAATAGTTTTTTTAAGGAATAGAAGTTTTACAGTGTTGAAAAATTTGTCTCCTGTGAGTGAAATTTCTTATATTTTCTCTTTGTTAAAGAGGGGAGTTTTATTCTCCATTTATTGTTCTGGAATTTTAAATATTCCAACATGGTATTAGAGCTAGTCTAGGCTCTTTGAAGATCAAAGAAGCTGAAGGAAAGGAGTTCTTTGTTGTAGCAGCTTCTCCAGCAGTGTGAAGACTCAGCCAAAAAGAATTCAATGTATTTCTCTGTACAGTTTATTGTGTTACTATTGCAGAGAAGTCAGCTATTTTAAATACACATTCAAGTGTTTTTGAATCATAGTTAAGAGTGTAGAATGGCTGGAGCCAGCACTAGCATGGTTATTGGAAATATCCACCTCCCACTATTCAATGGAAAAAATTATGACTACTGGTCAATAACTATGAGAGCTTTATTTGTTTCCCAAGACTTATGGGAATTTTTTGAGGATGGCATTGAAGAGCGAGCAGATGAAGAAGAGTTTGATGATTTAACTCAGGCAGAGAAAGAGTTGCTGAAGATAAATAGGAAGAAAGATTCCAAAGCTCTCTTCTTATTGTATCGAGCAGTGCATGAGACTGTGTTTCCGAGGATAGCAGTAGCCAAGAGATCCAGAGAAGCATGGGAAACTCTCAAGACAGCCTATCAATGCATGGAAAAATTAAAGATAGCAAATCTTCAGTTGCTGGGGAGAGACTTTGAGACTCTCTGTATGAAAGAGTTAGATATTATTGACTCATTCTTCACTCATGTGATTGGAATGGTCACACAAATAAGATCTCATGGAGAGACTCTTGAAGATAAGAGGATTGTGGAAAAACTCTTGAGGAGTCTACCCTCAAGATTCGATGTGATTGTCACCACCATAGAGGAGACTAAGGATCTCACAAATTTTTTAGTGGATGAGCTACATGCATCACTGATGACTCATGAGCAAAGATTGGGTAGGAGTGAAAAATCATCTCTTGAGCATGCCTTTAAGACCCAGATGTCTTTTAGAAGAGGAAGAGGGCAAGGCAGAGGAAATAAGAGATGAAGAGGCAGAAGCCAAAAAAGAGGTGGAAGGAACAGTCCAGCAAATGCTCAAGGAAGGGGCAACAATCCAAATCAGCATCAAGGCCAAGGTAGCTTCCAGCAAAGTGGTCAGCAGAATGTTCAAGGATAGAGGTATGATAATTCCAATGTCCAATGTCACTATTGTAAAAAATATGGTCATTATGCTAATGAATGTAGAAAGAAGCAACATGATATGGGAAATAGAACTAGTGCAAATTTCACTAGAGAAAATATTAGCCAAGATAATTTGTTTTTAACTTGTAATATGGCTGAAGAAAATAATGAAGATTTATGCTTTCTAGACTCCAGTTGCAGTAACCATATGACAGGAAACATAGCAATTTTTTCTATGTTAGTTGAGAGTGTGAAGTCACAAGTCACACTAGGAAATGATAGCAAAGTTTTTGTCATGGGAAAAGGAAATGTAAATTTTTTAACACGGAAAGGTGCAAAGAAATCGATAACAGATGTTTATTATGTTCCAGGAATGAAGTGTAACCTCTTAAGTATTGGACAGCTTGTTCAAAAGGGGTACAATGTATTTTTTTAGGATGATGTTTGTACCATCATGGACAAGCCACCCAGCAAACAATGTATTGCTGAAGTGAAGATGACAAGGAACATGATGTTCCCTCTTAGAATGAGAGCATATCTGAAAAATGAAGAAGAGAAAGCAACAGTGGCACAAGAGGCTGTCCAAAGCAAACCAAAAGATGATAATTGGTTGTGGCACTTGAGATTTGGAGATCTCAACTTTGGAGGTCTTAACTTGTTGAATAGAAAAAGAATGGTAAGAGCTTTACCATTGATAGAGAAATCGGAAAACCTTTGTGAAGGTTGTATCTTGGGGAAACAACACAGAGAAATTTCTCCTTCTGGGAAAAGCATAAGGGAAAAGGCACCCTTAGAGATTGTCCACTCAGATTTGTGTGGACCGATGCAAACTCCATCGCTTGCTGGCAGACACTACATGTTAACATTCATAGATGATTTTACAAGAAAAACTTGGGTTTAATTTTTGAAAAAAAAAAGTGAAGTGTTTGAAAGATTTTGCAATTTCAAAGCACTTGTGGAAAACCAAAGTGGGCTGCACATAAAAATCCTAAGGACTGACAGAGGAGGTGAGTATATCTCTAAATATTTTCTACATTTTTTTAGAGAAAATGGTATTCATAAGAAGTTTACAACTAGATATACTCCGTAGCAAAATAGAGTAGCCGAAAGGAAGAATAGAACCATAATGGACATGGTGAGGAGTATGTTAAAGGAAAATAATTTGCCTAATGATTATTGGGCTGAAGCTGTACATTGTGCAGCATACATTTCGAATAAGTGCCCTAAAAAATAAGTGATGAACAAAGTGCCGGAAGAGGCATGGAATGGCACAAAGCAAGGTGTCACACACATTAAGGTTTTTGGATGTGTGGCTTATGCACACATTCCGAATCAGCTAAGGAAGAAGTTGGACAACAAAGGGGAGAAATGTATTTTCATTGGATACAGTGAGGAATCCAAGGCTTACAGGTTATACAACCAATCCACCAAGAAGTTTATTGCGAGCACAAATGTTCAGTTTATTGAAGAGGAAGCTTGGGATGGAAGCATAGAGAAAACAGTGAATGTTAAACACTGTTTATCTCATGATGAAAATGATGATGAGTTGGCTGAAATACATCCCCAAACAGCAGCACCAACACAAGGGTAGCAAGGCACACCCTTGATGAGAAATGAAAGTGCTTCTCCAAGTACACCACAAGGAGGAAATTCAAGTGCTTCTTCAAGCATTTGTACACCTAATGAAACAGGTAAGAAGTTCAAAAATTTAAATGAAATTTATGAGCAAGAGGTAGCAAATGAGGATATGAACTCTTTGTTTGCTTTATATTGTCATGTTGATGACCCTATTCATTTTGAGGAAGCTATTAAGGATAAGAAATGGATAGAAGCTATGGATGAGGACCTTAATGCCATAGAGAGAAACAAGACTTGGGATTTGGTTAACTCCCAAGTGGTAAAGATGTCATTGGAGTTAAATGGGTCTACAAGACCAAGAGTAATGCTGAAGGAAAAATAGAGAGACACAAGGCCAAACTTGTTGTCAAAGGTTATAAGCAGAAGCATGGGATAGATTATGAGGAAACTTTCGCAACAGTTTCCAGAATGGAAACCATGAGAGAAGTGTTGTCCATAGCAGCACAAAACAAGTGAAATGTTTACCAAATGGACGTGAAGTCAGCATTCCTAAATGGAGTGTTAATGGAAGAGGTTTACATTGAACAACCTATCAGCTATGAAAAGAAAGGCCAAGAGCACAAAGTGTGCAAGTTGAAGAAAGCTCTTTATGGGCTAAAACAAGCTCTAAGAGTGTGGTATAGTAGGATAGATTCCTATCTTCTAGAAAATGCATTTGAAAAGTGTGAGGGAGAACCCACCCTCTACATCAAAGAAAATGATGGTAAAATGTTGGTTGTAGTTTCATATGTTGATGATGTTATTTTCACAGGTAATGATGATTACCTTATTGAAAATTTTAAAATAGTCATGAAAGAAGAATTTGAAATGACTAATATGGATTTCTTGAAATACTTCTTAGGAATAGAAGTAGAACAAGATGGAAATTGGATTTTTATCTCAGAGGAAAAATATGTTAATGAAGTGCTTGAAAGATTTAATATGTAGGAGAGAAAAGCAGCAATCACTCCCATAGTGATGGGATTAAAACTTAGCAGAGAGGACAGCAGTAAAGATTTTGATCCTAGCTTGTATAAGAGCATAGTTTGCAGCCTCATGTATTTGACTGCAACTAGGCCTGACATAATGCATGCTATTAGTTTGATTTCCAGATTCATGGAGAAGCCAAAGGATGCACATTGGCAGGAAGCGAAGAGAATTCTGAGGTATGTTAAAGGTACCAAAAGGTATGGAATTTTATATACTGCTTCAGAATGATCATCTTTAGTTCCATACACTGACAGTGATTGGGCTGGAAGTGTAGATGCTCGGAAGAGAACTTCCTGTTATGTTTTTCACATGGGTTCAGGAGCCATTTCATGGGCTTCTAAAAAAAACACATTGTAGCATTGTCTACAGCAGAGGCAGAATATGTGGCAACTACAGTAGCAGTGCGTCAAGAAATTTGGATGAGGAGGATGTTAAGAAGTTTGTGCCAAGAGCAGGGAAAATGAAATGTGATTTTTTGTGACAATAGCTCAGCTATTGCATTATCGAAGAATTATGTGTTTCATAAGAGAACGAAACACATAGACACAAAGTTTCATTACGTCATAGAATTGGTAAACAATGGTGAAATTGTTTTGGAACACTACAGAACTCAGGAGCAGTTTGCAGACATTCTAACCAAGCCATTGGGACAGAAGAGTTTTGAGTTTTTGAGGAAATGTTTGGGTATGACTAATAACCCAGTAGTTCAAAGTAAGGGGGAGTGTTGAAAATATTACCTTCAATTTCTCTGTACTGAGAGCCGCCTTCTATATTTTTTTGAAGAAATTTTGTCACCAGACCGCTTGCTAAAATGTTCAAACAGTCAAAGTCAGGGTTTAAAAAAAAAAAACAGTCCTTCAAAACAGAGCAGTCAAATTCATTTTGGTATTCGGCACCAATGTATCTATTTTGAAAGAATAGAGGATTGCCTTTTATAACAACAAAGTTAATTTTGTTTCTGTGCGCGGGAGTTAAATTTGTTAAAGCAATGGTCCCACACCATAGCAAGCCAACACAGAACACATGGCAGCAGATCATTGGAGCGGGTTTTATTTTGAAGCCATTTGCATTGTGGAAATCTGGACCTGAAATTGTTTAGGGTGGATTTGAATCGTTTTCGTGTCACAACTTTCCCTCCGTACGCCGAGCCCAAATTTGGGCTCAAATTTTTATAGAGCGCATTTCATAAGGATTTTGCGTCACAAAAGGCCCTAACGTCAACAGGCTCTCTTGTAACGTGAAAAGCTTTTATGCAGGTTGGTTTTATTCGACTTTGAAGTCCGGAGCTCATGCGCGATCAAATTGTTTGTTATGTTTTAATATGCGCAAAGTTTATATATGTTTTACATATATGTTTCACACATATATTATAACAATTGTAAAGTGGGCCCTCGACAGAACTTTTAACTTTGGGTTTGTTTTAAAATTTTATATAGTTGTAATGTTTTTATTTTATATGTGCGGCATATAAAAGAAAAGGCCCGAGAGCCTGTAGTGTATGTAATTTTTGTTTTTTTGTTTTTACAACAGACAGTGTGTGTGCATAGCAGTGCATTCTGTTTTGTAATAGAACAGAGTTTTAAAATAGAGAAGACAAAGTGTGGTTTTTTTTTGTGAATGACAGAGTGATATTTTTGCATTGCATTTCCAGCAGTCAAACTATTTTTGTAATCCCTCTCAAGAATTTGTGATAGGATTTTTAAGGAACAGAAGTTTTACATTGTTGAAAACTCTGTCTCCTGAGAGTGAAATTTATAATATTTTCTCTATATTAAAGAGGGGAGTTTTATTCTCCATTTATTGTTCTAGAATTTTAAATATTTTAACATCTTCGGTGTGACATCCATGGCAAGCTCTCTGTTGAGCGGTGTGATCATTGCTGTCACGATTCCGATGACTGAGGTACTGGGGGTGGTTTTGTTCCATGAGAAATTCAGTGCGGAGAAGGGCATGGCACTGATGGTGGCCTTGTGGGAATATGTAGATAACGAGAATGATTTAGAATATGTAAATAATGAGAATGATTTAGAAAAATAAAAATCCCTATTCCACATACTCAAGGGTGACCTTGTTAAGCGTTGTTAAAGAATCTCCAATTAATCTTGAAATCAAGATATGACACAATTGACAAGCGTGAGTTTTTAATCTTCATCTTAGACTTAAAATCCTTGGACAAATTAAGAATGATACCATTTTTTACTTCGAGAGTAATCTACTTCTCCGTAAAGATACTAAGAATTTCAAGCCTATGGCTTAGTAGTAACCAAATGAAAGGAATCTCAGCACATTGTTTCATTATTTTATTAGCAAGCCATTGTTCTAAACAAACCTTCAAAAATGATTATTGCAACTAGACTTCGATCTTAGCTCATTTGTGAAAATCTTTAGAACCTGGATAATATAAACATAATCAACAAAAATGTGGGACATAGTTTCTTCATGAGCTTTGCATAAGGAACACTTATTGGGGTCATTCCATCCCCTTTTGAATATGATTTTCTAGGTACATAGTGTGTTCTTCAATGCAAGCAAAAGGGTGATTTCGGTATTCAAGTCTACATTGATTTTCGAGATGATCTCCACCACTAATGCTTCGGACTTTTAGAATGAGATTCCATAAAATCTTTACAGTGCATCTTAGTCGTCAGCCCTCCAAAGGGTTGGTTTTCCAACCAACACAAAGAGTTTGGTTCATATCTTGAAGGGTAATGAAGTTTGATACTAATACACCAACATCATGATCCTAATATTTACGTACACCTCCTCAAAACCCAAAAGAAGATGCGTGTTTCCAACTATCCTCCCTCCTTCGGATAACAAGAGGCTTTCGTAAACTAAACGAGCGCCTCCACTTTCTTTACAAGCCGCAACCAAGCTGAAGATCTATAAAAATATCATTTGGTATGAGTCCAAATTACTTAAAACACCATATTAAATACTTAAAACCCCATATCAAAACCTTAAAGCCTATTGTCCATATTGTTTTTAAATAGAATTAGAAGAATGCCACTCAATTTGCTTCCTTTTTGGCTCTAAAATTAAATTTGGAATCAAACAAGTATTTTCAAAGTTGATATCCATACCTATTTCTTTACATAAGAAGTTAAGAACCCATTTCCAAATAATGATTATCTTTAAATATCCTTGAGTGTAACAACAAAAAATAACATCATTAATGAATGAAATGTGAGAAATAGAAACTTATTTAGAAGCCTTTAGCCCATAGATTTTACTAGAGCACTTAGCTTCAGAGATTAAGTTGCTCAAAGCATCTACATAAATGATAAATAATAAATGGCATGGATGGCACACTTTCCTCAAATACTAAGAAACTGTTAAAACCTTAAGCCTCTCCCATGAATTAAAAATACGAATAAAATCCTAAGAAATTGTTCAAAACCTTAAGCCCATACCATCAATTAAAAACACAAAGGAAATAGACTTGATGCATCATCACCTTTTTTTTTTCATTTTTAGGGTTAAAATTCAAACATTTTCAAATATTTTTAAAAAATGGTGTTAAGGTAAAATATCATGACCACAAAGAAGCCTAGTATCAGCGCCTAAATATTGTTTGTCTTCATTTTTCTTTTCATTTTTTTATAATTATTTTTTAAAGTGTTTTTAGAAAATTTCTAACTTCTATTTAATTTAATTTAATTTTTGGATTAAAATTACTAAATAATTGGCATTACAACTTTCACTAATTGAAAATTGATTTATTTTTTAATAATTTACATCAAAAAATCCTATTAAAAAGAATAATATATCTTTAAAAAAATAATAATTAAATAACTTTTTCTAACCACTTGTTTTAATGATTTTCAAAATCAATAACAATAAGCCCCCAAAGAAACTAAGAACTAGTAATTTTAAGTAAACTAAAATCAAAATGAAAATAAATGGAAATATATAAATATAAATATATATATATATATATATATATATAATTTTAATAAATAAATGGAAACATTATATATAATAAATGAATTAAAAAGACATATATTAAAGAAAGAAACATTGTTTTTTTTCTTAAATTATTTTTTCTTCTTCTAAGAAACAAAATCAGCCTTTCTCTTAGTCGAAATGTTAGAGTAAGGTTGTTTATATTAGAAAAACGCACATGCATACCCATTAAGGTTTTACAAGGCTCAAAGTCAATACATTAATATTCATAAGCATGAAAACATTAGAACAACCTTTATCAAAGTTGTATATCTCATCATGTTACTAGGAAAGAGATAAACAATCTACCCAACCACCCAAGATAATAACAATTGACAACTATTTTTTTATTTATTTATAATTTTTTTCTTTTAATATTGTTTATTATTATTATTATTTTCTGTTTTCAAATTTTTTAAATTGTTTAATTCAATGTTTTTTTTTTTTTTTAATTCAACTTATTAGATATATAAATTTGTTTTTTCCTTTTTCTTTTTTCCCCATTTATTATTATTAAATTATTTTTATTTTTAAAATACATATTTTGATGTTCTCTCCCCTCTTTATAGATTTCATGTCTTTTATTATTAAATTTTATATAGATATTTTAGAAAGTTCGATTAAAAAAAAAAACAATCCAAATTTTTTTGGCTATTCATTACTCATAAGTTTTTTTTCTTTTCTTTTTTCTTTTTATTTCAATTTATTGCATTTTCGTTTTAAATTTTTAATTTGATATGAATTCTTAATTACATGTATGGTTAAAAACTCTCATATAGTAAAATGTTAATAACTATAAAAAATATATATATTTCTATAATTTTAATAAAATCTATTCACTACTTTGATTTGGAATAAATTATATATATATATATATATATAGAGAGAGAGAGAGAGAGAGAGAGAGAGAGAGAGAGAATTTTATGCCACTAGAACAACTAATATGAATCATTTAACTTTTTGCATAAGAGGCAAGTACTATGTAGAAACCCTACATATTAGAGTTGTTATTGATTTTTTTTATTCGAAAATATATATTTTTAATTATTTAATTTGTTTTGAAAATTTAAAATCGTCATCTTTTAAATTTTAAAATTTTTCATTCATCATTATTTTGAATGGTTATTTTTATCATTTTGTGTATATTATTTTTGATTTTATAAATCATAGTTTAAAAAAAATATTACAATTTTAGTTCCCCATTTGGAATGTGTAAACTTGTCTTATGTTAATATTTCAAAAGAGTTGTACTTTTAGCCTTAAAAAAAAATTGTTGTTAGAATGACCCTTTCATTTATGTGTTGATTTTTATGGTTTTTTCTTAGTCGTGATATTAAGCTTAAATGTTATGGTTGAAAAATATTGAAATTTTAGGATCTTTTTAATTCCATGGCTGAAAAATGCCATAATTTTAAGGTTTTTTGAAATCATGCTGCTGATGATGATGATGATGGTTAACGTCCATTGAGACCAATCTTTGGTCTATCGGACCTAAAGAAAAGAGTTATTTAGTTTGATTTAAGATTTTATTCCTATGCTCAAAAAGCTTGGAGAGAAGCCTCCCAAGCTCACTATAATTCTGACATCTTAAAAGGCTAGGAAGGTCAATATTATGACAAAGATTATGAAATTGAGCTCTAATGTGCTTGTACGCAGGGCACTCTAAGAGGAAGTGATTTTCATCCTCGATGTTCATATTCTCACAGAGATGGCAGCTCCTTTCCATCCATGGTGTTTTAGGAACTGTCCAACGACCTGTTTCACTATGGAGCTCATGCGAGTTCATTCTAATCTTGGCTATATTAATTTTCTTCTTTGAGCTAGTTAAAACAGAGAGATACTTTTCATATTCTACGGTGGGGTTAATGACCTCCTTATAATATCTTAATTTTCTTTTAGCTGCTAGATCTTTCTCACACCACATTTTTTCTTTGAACTTAGAAGTAACAATTTTTTCAATGTTATTAATGTTTTGCAATGCAACATTATCGTCGATATCCCAATGGTTTAACCAGGCCCTAGTGTCTTTATACCAACCTCGTTTAAGCCTTAGGTGGTTTTGGCTGGAATTTAAAGCTAGCTCAGGAAGTCTATGGTCTCCTATGCTATTGAGCTTGTGCTTGTACACCAGAAGCCTAGTCATACCTAGGTTCTCGATAGGGGAAAGACCCACTTCTATAAGGAGAATAGGATAGGGTGTATTGCTTTTAATTTTAAGGTTATATGTTATAAAACGCTTCTAGATTTTCTGAATATTTCTCCGATATTCTCTAGAGATGCTGCAACCCTAAACCTCACATCCATATAAGATAATAGGAGTGGCTAAAGTTTCAAATAGGAACTTCTTTCTATCCCACATTACGACGTTTTCCATTTTACAATTATTTTCAAGACCAAAATAAGCTCTCCACCCCCCATTAATCCTTTTCTGAATGCTATAGCTCTAGTTGAGCTTGTGATGAATATCAATTCTTAGGTACTTGTAAGAAGACACTTTCTCCAAGTTACTATTTTAAAACGTAAAATTAGCGTAAGTGTCCTTCTTGGATTTGATAATCATAACTTTTGTTTTGTCAGTGTTAACAGACATACCCATAGTAAAGCATAAATCCTTAAGAAGTCTAAGTTTCTTATCAATATCAGATGGGCACCTTGGGAGAAGCACAATATCATCATAATAGAGAAGAAGGATGATGACTATCCCAGCTAAGATTGTGCCAACACATCATGATTCCTCTAAACAACCTTCTAGCTTGTCGATGTAAATGCCAAATAGGGTAGAGGAGAAGGGGAAACCTTGTTTAACTCTGATATTACACTTAATATCTTTCGACCACCCCTCATTGCACTTTGACTTGGCAATTACATTCTCGTATAATCTTATAGTGACCGCTCTTAGCTTGAAAGTAATATTTAGCTCTTTTAATCTATTCCATAGGTTGTTTCTAGGAATCGTATCAAAATCCTTTCTAAAGTCCACAAAGAAACATAAGAGATTGGACTTATCATTGCGGCATTCCTCCAAAATGATCCTAAGTGTAACGAAGTGGTCTGTTGTTGATTTCTGCCTTCTAAAACCCGCTTGGACTTTAGCCGGCTTACCTTCACTTTCAAGCCAAATGCCCAACTTCTTTTCCAAAATAATACCATATAACTTGGCCAAGAGAGGGCTAATCATAATTGTCCGATAAATAGAGGGGTTATTTGTATCCTCACTTTTAAAAATATGGATAATGAGGCTCTGAGTACAAGGTTTAGGGAACCCTTGCTTGATTTCTTGGTTGAAAAGCTTGTGGATGTGGGGGATGAGGACAGGACCTCCAATTTTTAATATTTCCACCTGGTAACCTTAAATGTCTTTAGCTTTCCCACTTGATAAGCGTTTAACCCCAAAATCAATGTCTTCTAATGAGAAAACTTCTTTCGTTGTGAGCAGGGTTTCAAAGTTATCCCTGGCATTTGGGGTTTCATAAAGTTTTTTAAGATAGATATTCTAGTTGTGTAAAGCAATTTTATTATTATCTTTAGTTTTCCTAGCTATAATCTGCCTCCAGAATTTCTTATGAGCCACCTTAGAGAGGTGTAAGAGATTCTCTTGTCTTTTATGAATATATTTCCTTTTTTTCCTTTTAGTTAGGGCTTTGTAGATTTTATCTTCTCAATTTTGAGAGATTCATCAACAGCTTCCTTAATTTCTCTCCTCGCACTTTTACAATATTTGTCATAACATGGGTTGGTTTTGATATTTATTTTATTACTTGAGACTTCAATTGAGAACTTTTTAATAGAATATGAGATGGTTGTAGTAAAATTATGATAGAGGTCATCTATGTTGTCTATAGTAGATAAAGGAAGCAACTTATTTTTTAATTCATTTAGAAAGAGATCATTTTTATTTCTATCAAAGATTAAGTTCTTCTGAATATAAGGATTATCATCAATGGGATCTCTATGCATGAAAAAATTGAGAGTTATGAGTAAAGGCCTATGTTCAGAGTCAGGCTCGTGGTCGTCTAAGATGTCAAAATTTAGTATTTCGTTGTATAAAGGGAGATCAGAAATAACATAGTCTACCACGTTGCTGCCAGGCCCATGGATGCAGTTCATGTTGCTAGAATTGGGCCACTTCTTTAGACCGTTGCAAATTATGAGATCCTGAGCACTACAGAGCTTGACTAGCTCTGACCCAAGAAAATTATCTTCGAGGTCTTCAGAGCTCGTTTTGTACCGGCTATCGAAAGTAAGGTCTTCGTCTAACCAAGGAGGATTAGGGATGGAATGATTGCTTAGAATAATAGCTTGGTTAATTGAAGTTAGAGCATTAAATTCACCCATTAAAAGGATATTACCTTCATTCCTTAGGCTAGAAATATCATTCTATAAACCATTGTAAGGACTATTTTTATCTAGATTATTTTTCTTAGAGAAGTTAGAATTGATGGGGGGGAAATAATAGATTTCTATGTAGGTCATTTTATCATTAATGTCAGTAATATCAATCCAACTATATTGGTTGTAAGGGTTGTTTTTATAAATCCTAGCATGTGGGGAGGTGTTCTTCTTGATGTAGCAAGCTATGCCCCCAATGCATCTACAAGAGGATCGCTTGTTCTAGGTAGACCATAGTATTATTTGATATTTAATGCCATGGTTGAAAATTATTAGAATTTTAAAATTTCTCGTGATCATGATTTTTATAAAGTTGAAATTTTAAAGTTTTATGTAATCATATTTTAGTGTTAAAATTCTCAAAAGCTACGTTCTTATTAAGTTGTCAATAATGTTAACCTCTTGAGTGACAACAACAATTTCATGAATTTCTCTATGTTTGAAAAAACCAGATTGCTCTTTCGTGATAATCTTGGTCATAATAGGCTTTAAATTCCTAGAAATCAACCTTTTCACAATCTTATAGATCACGTTACAACACGAAATAGGCTTGTAATCCCAAAAAGAAACTACAACATATTTTTAAGGAATTAAAGAAATGTAACTAGAACTGAAATACCTGAATACATTCCTCAAAATATAGGATTCCCTTACAACGTTTCAAATATCATCCTCAATCAATTCATAAAACCATAGAAAAATATCTATAGTGAACCCACCAGGCTCGTAATGTTTTCCCTTTTGCATAGATGAGAGTTTTGCAAGCACCAATACATCTAATACATATTTAAATTGTGAAAGAATCATATCTTCAATGAAAATAGGAGGGAATTTGGACACCACCTAAAGAATCTCCTCAAAGGGACATCCATTGGGAGATTGAAAAGGAAATTAAAAGGAATGAACCCCTTTCTGAGCATTTTCTTCAATGTATATCGCTAAATTTCCATATTCAAATTTCATCTTTGGAATTGTGTTACTAATCATCATGCAATTAGAAAAATGATGAAAGAATTTTGTGTTTTTATCTCTGGAATTAATCCAATTAGCCCCTTTACTTTTAGTTAAGGTATATTTTATTTGTAATTAATACTAAAATATCTTTTTATTATATAAAAAAAATCTATTGATAACTTTTAAGCATAACTTTAAGCATAGTGGAAAGAAATTACACATCCTTTTCCTATCAGCTATTTTTTTATTACAACATTGCAATTTCAACTTTATGACACATGGAAAGTAGAAATAACTTATTTAAAATTTAGTCTATAAAGTTGTATACACTATACTCTTTTTTAGATTGAGATTTAGATTTGAACTTGTGATGTCATATTTGATGAAGAAATATATTTTCTAAACCATTAGACTCAAAGTTGTACATCACTCTCAAATGGGAATTTAGAAAACAATTATTATAAAGAAAAACTTTATTTTCAATTACATTATCCATATATATATTTTTAGCTTAAAGTAGACATTCAATTTTTCGTTAGTAATGTATTCTTAAATGTCATGTGTCAACCCCAAGTGATCTCGTCCTTGTCCATAAATAAATATTTGGAGGCCTCCGAAAAATTAAAGTCATTATATTAGATTTGTGATTTTTTTCTTCTATCTCCTTCAAGTGTACCTAATATTTTACAAAATAAGATTTAATCCATTTTTTAGTTGCAATTTTCACTCTAGCTATATTATCTACAAATTGACTCTTGAGAGAAGGAGACAAATAAGAATGCTAACGAACCTAAGAGGAAGCAACAAATGCATGATAATCCTCTTCTTTGAGATATAATAGGTTGAATTTGAGTAGGGTCGGATGGGTATAACCTCCTAGGATCAACTTGAGAACATTAGCTTTATGATCAGGAAGGTTGACGAGCTCTTCAATTAACTTCTAATTATTTAGTATATAATTGAGGAATGGTGCATTTAGTTATCAATTTTGTGTTTTTATAGATCTTGAAAATTTTCATTCACTATATAAGCTAGAACGATATTGTTAAGTGTCAACGAGGTTGTAGTATCTTTATGAGTGTTTCAGAGAAAGATATTGATATATTTTATAAGCCGCCCAAGAAAGAAAACTATACTTGTATGAAATTAATTGCCGCACTTTCATAATTGAAATAGCACACTTCTACATAGTAAGACTAGGAAGCTTAACATTGTAACCCTCATCATAGGTAAAAAAAATCCACACAAGAAAGAAATAAATGACATAGGAAAAAATAAATCACATAGGAAGCAATGTGGTGACTTTATCAAGGTTTATGGTAATCATGATCCCTACAAAAAAATATGCATATGCAATGGTATAATGTTGATAAAATACAGAATACAATATCCAATCTAATATTAAAGATGATGTTGTGAATCTAGAAAGTAGAATAGTCAAATACAATATTCAAGAAACAAGGCAAGTCACATATTCATGTTTATGAGTTGCAAAACTATAAAGAAACAAGACTAATTATTAGATTGATCAACAACATAGAGAAACAAGGTTATTTGTATTGATTAGAAAGTTATAGTAGCATATGGGAACATAGTAATTTATCATATTAGTGAGTTTCAATAACATATAAAAACTAATTCACTTAGGAGACTAATGAGTTGTAGCAAATAAAAATTAATTATTAGATTAATGAGTTGCGTCAACATAAAGCAAGGTTTCGTTTTTGTAAATAAGTGTATTTCTATTAATATGATAATATATTGTGTAATGTCGAAATTATTTTTCCATGGTTTGTTTGATTAGAAACGAGACCAACATCAAACATTAATGTCTTTTGTTCCAAATGTCCATATACTAACTAGATACATACAAAAAGGTCTACTAACCAAGACCTCATTATCCAAGACATTATGCCACATTACAGGTAAATTCTAAATGAAGTAGAAAATCTATAACTTAATTGAAACCATAAAGAGGATGTGAAAATGTCAATGGTTCCTAGAATGGTTAGATTGACTATAGGTGTAAGATTTGGTTTATTACAGATTTGTTCCTAAATGCAGGCCATTTCTTCATGTTCCTTCACACTAAGTAGTTTATTGATCTGTCTTTATTAGATCAATAAGTCCCAATCTCCAATCCTCCCATAAGTTATTATTTCATCTTTCTGATAGATGACAGTGCATTTCATTACAGCCAAAGTTGGCGAGAAGGTTCACTACCTTATTAGCTATTATTATAATGTGATGGAATAATGACTGGAATCATATAGATTAGATGATCAATATGTGTGATAAAATTTTCCAATCTCTAGCTATGACGATATTTTTATGGAGAATCTCCACATATTAAATTATTTACGCTTGAGATGACCAATTGAGAATCACCCTCCATAATCAGCCTGGAGAATCCTTGTGATGATTTGATGACAAGGATAGTTTCTAAAGCTACAAATTTGGCTACATTTTTACTAGATTGTCCCACACTATCTATGAATAGAAACATTGGTTTCCCATACTTGTCACAAAATATTCCTACAAGACTAATAGAATGTAGATTTAATTTATAATATATATGCCCTATCAAAATTAGGTTTAAGGAATCCAATGGGAAGAATTCTCCAAGAGGTCATAGGAATAGAATATAGACTTCTTACAGGCAAAGGATAAAGAGAAGGAGACAGAAAGAACTAGAGATGATGCAAAATTGTGGCATCCAAACTTTAAGCTTCCCATTCTAACAATAACCAATGGTTGATTCGTACTATTTCACATACACTATGTAATTTTTTTCCCTAGATTACCTCCCGTTTTGATGATAAGTTACTAAATATGTGATTGTTCCTCTCATTTCATATGCTCCATAGAAAAAACAATATAATGAGGGCCCGAACCCAATTTATAATAATATTCTTTTTCATAAAGGATCTCCAACCTTAAATAATTTCTATTATTTTATTCCTATTCTTTTCTGAATGTCCAAATAAGTTGAAGAGTTGAGACCATGGAGTTTCAGAAATAACACATGTATTAAGAAATTTCTCCATGTCCTCTACATGCAATATACATAGAAGATATAGGGAAGAGCCTTTGAATCATTTGTGGAAAATTTATCCAATAAAATATCTCTTTTATATACTGGAAACCAAATAAAATGGGCCACTTTAGGCCATAAATTTTGAGTGAAAATCGTTTTCCATATTAGTTGGTGAGGAAGATCGGTGTTACCTATAGCTAGTTGATATGTCTCTTTGATTGCGAACATTGGGTGAATGCATGAATATGGGTTACACTTTTGGGCCAAATGTGGTGATGATATTTCAAAATTTTACATGTTTATCTAATTGAGGCAATAAAATGATAATGTTTGTACCTGGTCTAGAAGGGTGTCTTGTGAATGTTATTTTCTTTAATGCACACCTAATTATATCTAGATCTCAGATAGATATTCAAGAACATTGATGCTCACTTAAACTGAATAAACAAATCATCAATCATCGAAAACAAATACCTGTTCTTGATGGTAACCTTGTTCAATTGTCTATAATAAATGCATAACCTGAGGGTACCATCTTTCTTCTTCACAAACAATATTGGTGCTCCCATGGTGATACACTTGGCCTAATGTATCCATTTTCTATAATTTCCTTCAACTGTAACTTAAATTATACCAACTCATGTTTTCTCATCCTTGAAGGTGCCTTAGATGTTGGTGTGGCCCCTGGCAGCAACTCATTAGAAACGTCTAATTCACCGTGAGGTGGAAACTTTGAAATATCTACAGGAAATACATCCTGAAACTACTGTAGAACTAGGTACCTCCTTAACACATCTGCATCCACAACTTCCTTACCTTTTAGTAATGTGAACTAAAAATAACAAACACCATTTCCTACTACAACACTTTTTCTGCATGGATGTCACCATCCTAACTAATGTTGATTTCTTCTTACCCCGTAGAAATATTTGTTCCCCATTTTAATCCAGGCACTCAATATCCTTGTCATAGTAATCCTCCTTGGTCCTATCAAGATACAACTAGTCCATACCCAAAATCATCCTATACGATCCCAATGCCAATACATTCAGATGTGTTGAGGTAGGCATACCATTCATTTCAAATGCACAATCTCTTACCCAATGATGAACTCTTTATTTGTACCTCTATCTAACTGCACTAACCAAGACTCTTCATGTACTTATTTATTCAAACCACACTTATCCACCAAGTAATTATTAATATAACTATAATTATATCTAGGGTAAATCAAATTAGAAATGAATTGATCACAAAGCTTACCATCCATCTTGATAATATATATTTGATGATCTACCTGCTTATTATCAAGTGCTACATAGATCCTAGGAATACTTTGTCCAACATCTCCCATTGTATGTGCCTCCTTAGCACTGTAGATATGCAGTCTACTAACCAAATGTTGTGGAAAATCTCTCTTGCGATGATATTTTCCACAAATCCAGCACTCTAAAGGATTCCAACCATCATCCTTATTATCCTCCTTAGATCAAATTCCATATCGTCTTCCAGATGTATTGAACTTCTTAGGTGGTGCAACATTCTCTTTGTTACCTATATCCTGAGGTCTTTCTTGCTTATTGTCCCATTTTCCTTTATTCTTATCATTACCTTCTAGTCCATATTTTTCTCATACTTGTTCTTTGATTGCTCGTAATATGTTTTAGTTTCCTGATTACCTCCTCGAATGATATAGGCTCATCAAACTCGATCTTATATTTAAATCCTATCGACAACCCATGGATGAACCACTAAATCTTCGCCTTCTACTCATTGAGGTAAGGAACATATCGAAAAAACTCTGGAAATCTGCAAGTATACTCCTCATTGGCCATAGATCCCATCTTTAGCTCATAAAATCTCTTTTCCTTGTAATCATAGTATCTCTTTGGTAGATACTTCTTCTGAAATATTCTCTCGAATTCGATCCAACTAAATTCCTACTCATAAATATCCTTGAAATTCTTCACATATTCCCACCAAATATCTACTTTACCTTTGAGACTAAGTGTAGCTATTTTTTCTTTCATGTTGTCTGAGTAATCATTGATCTGGTGGATTAGTTTCATGCTCAAAATTCAAAGTTCTCATATTGGCTCAAAACAAACGTCAAAGCGTCGATATCTTCACGTTGAATCCAACACACCTTGTTTCACTCAAATCTGACATCATATTATCTCGATATCTTGTTCCATCTATTTTTGGAAACAACAAAAATATTTGAATTTGGGTTGTAGGGATACGTATTCAGCAGTCTGTACTATTGACTAGACCATGAATTGGTAGGGTGACTTGTACTCTATCCCCCAATGAGGGGTCAACATTTGGCACTTTGTGGTTGGTTCGAACTTGGTTTAATTCTATTGGTTAATGGACTGGTGTGTTGGACAAATCAAGGATACCCACGTGGGCTAATAAGAGGTTTCCCCATGGCCTCCCGATGTCCATGAAAATTTTTGTTATGGGGTTAGGCTACCTCTATGGGGATGGAAACCAATACCTCTGCTTGCTAAGCCAAGCCTCTCACCAATCGTGCTACATTGGTTCTTAATAACTCATGGGCACATTACCTATTGAAACTTTCATAACTATTGTGTCAGCGGTGGGGACGAGGGTTAACCCGTAACCCCCGCTCCACCAACCAGACTACATGTCAGTATACAAGGGGGTCTGGGGTAACCCTGACCCAAAAATATATATTGCACCATATCCAAAGTATTAACACCATATATAAACCAACATGTTAATGTTTTATACACCATCCAAATACCATATGATAATCATAACCCAAAGTTTGGAATATATTTTTATAACATTCTCGATGGTTTGAGAGGTGTAACATGTCACCACATGAGAATAGACATATTGGCGAAGTTGTATGTCACATCCATGGTTTATGTTATAACCCAAACCACTGGTGGATACTGTAGTTCACATGTAGTATTTTGCCAGATGGTGATGTTTAATGTTATGGAGATAGCCATAAAACTGACGGTTTGAATGGTGATCATGACTCTTCAGAATGGTTATATGACACAATGGTGTTGGAAGTAATTTTGTAGTTATTTTGGCGTGTAGCTTGGAGCGGTAACCACCAGCGGTTTGTGTCAACGATAGATAATGCTACTGGGTTTTCAAACATTATATGCTATGGTGAATGTGGAGGGGAGCAGAACCTGTCAAGGGGAGGGTTCCTGCAACCCCACACCACAAACTCACCCACAAAAAAACACAACCACATTCAAGGCACAGTTGAAATCGACAGGAGTGGTTTGAAACAAATTATGAATAATACGGCATTGGTGTGGCCAGGTGCCACATTTTTATAGGGTTTGAGGCCAACATAGTGAATTTAACCATTGAACATTTTGCACCCTGTGTGATGAGAATCTCTCGAGCGCGGGGCAAATTTGTCACCCACATGGCCGAAAAAGCGTAAAATGTAGGACAGATAGTAGGGAAGTGTGAATTGTAGGATGGTTAGCAGAAAAATTCATCGGAGCATAAGTCATTTAATTTTTTACCTTTTTTGGAGAAAAAATAGCCTAGCTAGGGTTTTTTACTATTCTTGAGCGATTGTAGACATTTTTTTAGCATTCTAAGAATTGCAACTTGATGTACACACACGTTTTTGAGCATAATGAAAGAGACCCAACCATTGGAAGCTAACCAGGAGATGTAGCCCAGGAGGGATGAACTCCATCATTTTTTGTTTTTTGTATACTGTTATGGTATTGATGTCTTATTTATTTGAATCTTCAAAACTGAGTTTTAAATCATGTTGATGTGTTAATGAAATTGACGTAAGTGTTTAAAAACCTTGATCTTTTCACTTGCACACTTTACCATAAATTCTCAAGCCTTCAAATATAGATCAGTTTGGTATCACAGCTTTGGTTGTTTGTTGCTTTGAGGGTTTAATTTGTTTACAAGTGTTTCTGATGCTTACAACATTGAAGCTCGAGAGAGGATAAGGAGAGCTCAATTGCCACAATCTCAACTACAAATTTCACCTCAAGTTTCACTTGAAGCTTCAATAGTCATGTCATATGAATGAGAGCTAGGAAATATGTTAGAGGGTGAAAAGGATTTCAGGAAATCATTCTTTGATATGACACAAATTGTGAAAGTTTTCTATTAAGAGAGAAATGCAAGGCTGCAAGGTGGGAGCTCCAATCCTCCAAAGGGAGATAAGTCTTCAAAAGTAGATGGATGAGATGGGGATAAGAATCCAAAATGGAATGGAGGGAATGGTGACAAAAAAATTTTGACACCAGAATTATCTTCACCTACATCCTCACCACCATGTTCATCACCATCATCTTCCACAACAACCCCTTCACAATCACCTCCACATTCTCGAAAGGGACGTGGTAAAACTCCATTTTTTAAACTTCACATAAAGTTTTATTTTCCTATATATGATGAAGAAGTAAATTCTAAGATATTAGATAATTGGGTTCGTCAGCTTGAAGTGTATTGCAAGATACAAAGGATCAAGGATGATGAGACCAAGATTCATCTTGCTTCATTAAGGTTGGAAAGTAAAACACTTATTAGGTGGGAAGCCAAAACTCAAGAGGATGTGAAGAAACATGGTAAGGTCTTAACCTTTTGGAATGATTTTTTTGCTGCATTGAGGATACAATTTTATCCAATAGCACACATGAAAAAACCTATAATGGATAGTGTGCAAAGCCATACTCAAGAGTTTAAAAGAAGAGAATTGATATTGGGTGTAGATTTTCCATCTCAAGATACTTTGCTGAAATACATTGGAGGTTTACATAGCTATTTGAGACATACAATCATCATGTATAACTGTACAATTTTATATGAAGTTTGTGTACAGGCCACACATCTAGAAGCAAGAGGGAAACATGTTTCAGATGAAACAAGTGAGAACGCCTTTGAGTCCGGAGAAAAATGAAGGGTAAGTTTAAGGGAAAAGTAAAGAAGAGTGCTTCCATCAAGATGAAGAAAGAGAAAATCACATGAAAACATTGTTCCAAGGATGGCCATGATGAATATCATTGCTGGAAACTTCATCCAGAGATGAGACAGAAGAAGTTTAAGAACAAGGGGAAAGAGAAGATAGTTGCAATTACACAACATGATTTAGGCTCTTATTCAGAATATGAAACAAATTTCATAACTATTGGTTTGAAAGATAAGGACATAGCAAGTAGTAGTTATTCAAGTTGTCTCAATGATACTCAAGAATTGAGCTTTTCCATATCAGATTTATTTCAAACCATACCAAGATAGACACACTGTTTGATAGTGGTTCACAAGAAAATATTATCTTTGAAGACATTGTCAAGAAGTTAAATTTAGAGACCATTCCTATCCCTAGACCTTATCCTTTAGGTTGGGTATGTGAGAATTCAAAATTGTAGGTGACAAGGAAGTGCATCCTTATATTTTCAATCACTGCAGAATTTCTTGACGAAGTTGAACTTGATGTAGTTCCACTTGATATATGTGGTATAATTTTGGGAAGCCTGTATCTTTATGATAGTAGAGAAATATTTCATCGCCATCACAATAAGTATTACTTATTCAAGAATGGGATGGAGTACATTTTTAGAGTAGACCCCTAACCCCTGGTCCACCAACCACACCACGTGGCAGCAGACGAGGGGGTCTCAGGTAACCCCAGCCTAACCCCACCCTAAAAAAATATATTGCACCATATCCAAAGCAGGGAAAATTTTAGCAGCGAATTTTAGCTAAAGGGCGAATTTTAAAGGGTGTTAAATTTTAGAGGGGCGAATTTTTAATATAAAACCCCTTTTGTATAGTTTTATAAAAATAGCCCTATAATTATTTAAAAAACAATTAATTATTAAATGTTAGTCCAAAAAAATAGATGCGCACAAACCTTCCACCCTGCATTCGCCTCCCGATTTTCTGGTTTGGAGTGGATTTCGCCCTATTTTTTACTAGTTGGGGCTTGGAAGTTGGAGGAATTCGCCCCATTTTTTACTGGTTGGAGCTTGGGGCTGGGAAGTTGGAGGTGATTTCCCAAGCATCTAGTCCATTGGCCTCTCCACCTCAAATTTTTGTATAAATTTTCCAGTTTCAAAGTGTGCTCATGATTTCTTCGGCGAAAGGAGGCAGAAAACTGTGAGTGTGTTCAAGGTATGTGTGTGTTAGATTTGAACCCTTGACCTTATTTTTTAAATATAGTATTCAGTTGTGAAAATTGTTGTGGGTTTTTGCTATGCAGGGTTTCAACTGTGTCATTATTTACGAGGAGCTAATGGATTTGGGATGGAAACCCTTTTGATCTCCAAGATCAGGGAGGAGTACTCCTATGTAGATGAGTGTATGGTACTAGAAAATGATGCCCTTTACGAAAACTGCTTTAGCACTCTCAAGCTCACAACTCCTAGTTGTAAGTATATTTTCTCAAGCCTTTTCACACATGTGTTTATGCTGAGAAGTTTGAGGTTGCATATAAATAGTTTTACAATTGCATCTGGTAACGCATATCAAAGGTCGGTTTACAGGGTAAATGCTATGCTCTTTAGATGGGATTAGTTTCTACGTTATTATTCCTTTGGTACGATTCCATAAATTTGAGTACTCTCCAAATCACCTCCTTCAAAATCCCAAAGCTCCTTGAAGGGGGAGTGGAGAGTAAAAGCTAAAAAGTCCATGAAAAAGTTTGCTGAGGAATATCATGTTGTCCTAACAGATTTAAATTATTTCTAGCATTATGAGTAAGTCCTCTTAGGAACAAGGTTCTAATAGTATTAGGATCAAGCCTAACTTTTTACCTTTGTAAAATATACATAAACCTTTCCAAATAATCTTCAAGCATTTCATCATCATCTTGTATGATTGTAAAAATTTCATCCTGCATGTCCCGAGTTTTACAATATTCTTGGTATTTAGACAAAAATACCCTCCTCATCTGGTCGTAGGAAGTTATGGTGTTTCCTCCTAACCCCATAAACCAATGCAAAGCTGAGTCCTTGAGGGTAACAGGAAATAATATTAACTTCTGAGCCACAGTTGCATAAACATAACTTCTACACAAAATATCAAACTCAAATAGAAAAGAGTCAGGGTCTTCATAAAGTTTACCATGGAAATGAGGGAGAGCTGATGGTGGAATATTCTTCATCTGTGACACAGTGTCAAGATCCAAAATTGGAAACAAAAAAGTAGATTGTCCTTCACTTACCTGGTTGTCACCAGTCCCTTCCAAATGATCTCCTTGGTCTGCCATTGTTTCCTTCTTGCTTGTATTGCTTTCCATAGGCTGGTCCACACCTGAGCTATTAGTACCAAAATCCAGGTGGATTATTCCTATGTGATGGGTTTGGATTGAATTTGGAGACCCAATGTTAGAAAAAATATTTTTTTCCTTAGTGGGCTTCGAACCCTTACCTTTCTTAGGCATTCATCTCAAAAAAGAAAGAAAAATATCAAAAAAAATTCTAGTAAAAATGATGTCAGAAATCAATCAACACAAGTAAAAAAAATCCTTCAGAAATACTTGCAAAAATAAAGGAAACTTACCTCTATTATACAATCAGAAAATTCTTACCAAATCAAATCGCCTCCCCAGAAATGGTGCCAAAATGTTGGGTGCAGGAATTACACTTAAGTAAAAATCCTCAACACTTAATTTTCAACCCGAGGGATTCATAAAATTAGAGAGGAAGCACAGGCGATGCCAGAGATGGTATGAATATTTCTAATCTCAACTCCTACTTTTGAAAAGAAGAATTGCAGAATCAAGATTTCGAGAAGAAAGATGAAACTCAAACCATAAAAATAATCCGAGGCTAGAACAAGAAGAAATGTACTTGCCAAAGAGATTCAGAAATAAAGAGGAGCAATCACTCTAGCCAAATATTGATTAGCTACTGAGAATGTATTTCCCTAAGCAAAGACACCATAGCATTTTCCAACAAATGGGCCCCTTTAATCCTGCATATACAAAGATATCCTTCTTGTGAAAAATCAATCTTGCACTAGTTCAGGAATCAACGATTTATGCAGAAAGTGTAAAATAGTGTCTTTACTAAAAAGGTTTTTCTTCGTGTAAGGGCTTTGGAAATTTCTCAAGTCTGCAGCACTCAGATCCAATACCAAGAAACTGGTTCTTGTACTTGATCCGAGCTTCTTGCACCTTAACGTTTGACCCTTAAAATCAATCATTCATTACTGCAGTGTGATAAAACCAAATCATATGTCAGTAAGGATGAATATTTTTAGAGAATAAGAAAATATTATTTTTAATTAAGATATGACTGAAAGCAAGAAAGCTATTACAAGTAAGCTAGAAAGGCTTGCTACATTATATTATCTAACGTTGGTGCAAGAATAGTTCTCCTTCTCGCACCAGGGAGAAGCCAAACCAATGTGCAGAAAATAAATAACACACCAACTTGCACTAGGGCAGGTAACTCCTCCTGCTTGAACCAGGCAAAGGAAAGAAATCAACCATGGAAAAATAACTTAACTACTTGACACAGCAGATCTGCTTCCACTCAAATAGAAATTCAAATACTTCAAGTTAAATCACACTCAACAGTTTAAACATAAATTGCAATAACAACAAGGAGGGAGACCGTGTTGGTTTGGCTGGGCCCTTAGCCAACCAGCGCGTTTCCCCTTTCAAACAAAAATGCTACTCAAAATTTACTCATCAACTATTTAAGCCAAAGGGTAAAATGTACAAAACATGAGGCGAAGCTCTTCGTATTAAACTCTTAAAGCAATTACATACATGATTACATATCTAGCCCAGATTTGGGCGATAACACAAAACAGTTCTATTACCTCCTCCTAGTTCTATTCGATTCCCAAAAACATTGAACTGTTTGTCCTGTTTACATTTCTACTTATATAGATCCTTTTGGCCGTAGGCCAAAAGGATCGTTTACCATTACATAGTCAATTACAGAAATCGTTACAACAAATTATATAACCAATTGTAGAATAAGCTTCCGGCCTTCAAAATTAAATCGCTTTTACAAAATACGTCACAGCTATCTCCAACTATCTGTCTTTCTTAAGTCCGATCTCAGTTACCCTCGATTTATCCGTTGTCATAGCTAGGACTCGACTACCTTCAGATATATCCTCATTGATCATATTCAAAACAGGTATTCAACCCAAGTGATCTGGATTCGCTGCCAAGATTCACAATGCTGGTGCTGGTGCGGCATCTGTTCTGCACTAAAAATCAACAATCAAGATAAGTGATCATCTATTAAATACTGTAGGAAGTAACGATAAGTTACAAAAGTAATTCTAAGTAAGAAATCATGTAATAGGTAGTTAATAAATGCTAAGATAAGTTAAAAAATGTAAAATATGATGTTTATACAAAATGTGTCATCATTCTCACACTAGTGCAGGATGATGGCACATTAGATAGATAAAACATGGTAAGTGATTATGGTTTGGGAAGGGAAGAATGCTAAAAAAGAATTCAATTCAGGGGGCTAATAGAAGTCTTCATGTAGATCTAGGTTTGTTGATCGCTGTGTATGCTACTAAGTTGATTATGTGCAAATCTTATTAATAAGTGACAAAATATGTGTTATGTTGATTGAATGATCAAGGGTTCTGCAATTCTAAAAATATGTCTGACTGAATGCCTCAGATCTAGATCTAAGACTGACCATATTCTGAAAAATAGTATTCACAGATCTATACGAAGGTTGGTGTTAATGAAACCGCGTATACACGCAGGTCCAGTGAAGCAAAGTAGCATATGCTTTTTAAGGTAATGAATGTTCATAGTTGAATTTGATTTCGCATACTAATTCTAAAATATGGTTACTTTAGTGTTTTGATTACAGTGATCTCACTGTTCAGGTTTGATGTATTGGGTGAAGTTTATTGTTTTTGATCTTTATGAAGGGTTGTGTTGAAGCTGTGTGATACAGTATGAAAATTGATGAAACGTGGTCGGCAGTGATTCTGAGGGAAGTAGAAGCTTCTTGCCAGTAGAAGCTGGTGTTATGATCAGGCAGTTGAAGCTTCCTTCTCGTAGTGGCTGGTAAACGAGTGTTAGGTCCCTATATTACTAATATAGTCCCTTATTTTTGTTACTGTAACCCCTTATTTTTATTATTGTACCCTTTCAACCCCCATTTTGTTATTATTGTGCCCTTAAATTATTATTTTTAGGTCGGTTAGGATTACATTGTGGCCCACTAGGAATACATTATGGCCCCATGGACTCCTATATATAGAAAGGAGGTTTTGTAAATTGTATCATCCAAGAATTATTCATTTATGTAATGTATTGGAGGTTGCCCCCTAAAAGTGGCTTATTTCTAAGGTGTGTATATCTCTTTTCTCCTATTTTTGGAGCTGGTTACACAACATTTGGTATCAGAGCTTTGGATTCTAGGGTTTTGCTGCTCTAAACAGGTCATCGTGGAATTTTCGCTATAACTTTGTTTCTACGAAGGTTCAGAATCTAAAATTTTTAGGGTATGAAGACGAAATCCTAAGGAAACGCGTCAAAAAATTTTAGATCTTATTTCGCAACATTTTCAGAGATATGATCTGTGGAAGGTAGTGCTTTTTCAGGCTTCCGATTTTCATCTCAAAGAGGTGATCATAGGAAAATATTCATAACTCTCTCTCTAAGCATCAGATTGGAGTGCTGTAAAAATTAGTCGCAAGTACATGGACTGTAGTTCCTTGGCTATGAATTTCAGATTCGAAGGAAGAAACAGTGACACGTGGAAAGTTTCACAAGTTCACTCTACTAAACCAGTCCATAATTAGGTCATTGTGGGAGATTGGACACAACTTTGTTTTGGAGAATCCAAATCAGGTCAGACCTACGGCATTCAAAATAAAATTCAAAGGGATACGTTGGTGCTGAAATTAAAATATTGAACTGCTACAATCACAGAGATAATCCAATTTCAATATCAAGCTCCTCAAAAGCAAGAAAAAGGTGTGTATTTTTTTTTTCCGAATTGCATAAGTCTTGTATGAAGAATCAATTTGAATTGATTCCAAGGGAATATTGTAGAATATATATCAGTATTGGGTTCTAAAAGATGACCCGTAAAAATAATTCAACACCCATTAAGCCTTCAGAAGGCTCTACGATAACTCATTAAGATGAAGAATTGCAACATGATCTATCAAAATTACAAGAGCATGTGCACCAAATTTCGCGTTCGCAAAGAGAAACAAAAAATGAAATGGAATTTTTGAAGAAAGGTGTGGAAGCAAAGATGGATGGTTTGAAGAAAGGGGTGGAAGCTAAGATGGATGGCATGGAAGTTGGCATGGAAGCTAGGATGGATGACATGAAAGACAACATGGAAAACATGAAGAATGATCTAAAAGAAGACATGGAAGGTTTGACAAAGTTGATACAAGAAATGTTTCCTAATGGTGAAAAAATAGTAGAAGAACCTCATAATGAGAACAAATTAAATGTTAGTCATGATTCCATAAACTCTAATGTTGGCGGGAAGAACCACCATATTCCAAAGATGGATATGAGGAAGTTTGATGGAAAGGATCCTGTAACATGGATACTACAGATGGAGCAATATTTTGATCTCCATAACGTGCAAAACACACAAAAGGTACGCATTGCAACTTTACATTTAGAACAAAATACATTTGTATAGTATCAATGGCTTTGCTCCCGTAAAAAAATTGTCACTTGGTCAATTTTTACGGAGGAAATGATAGCACATTATGAGGATACAAAGAGCAACACCTTCTTTACCCAATTGATAAATCTCAAACAAAAGGGGTTAGTGGGGCAGCACATTGAGGACTTCCAAAAATTGAATATAAGGGTAACTGATCTTACAGAGGAACACAGGATTGATCTCTTCCTAGGCACTTTAAAGGATAACATCCAACATGAAGTTCGCGTTTTGGAACCTGATTCATTGGAGAAGGCATTCAAGTTGGCAAGAAAAGTTGAATGTAAAATTATGGCGACAAGGAAGCCTACCACTCAATTCTATAAAGAAGGAAGTGTTGCTATGCCTAGATTTCCACAACCTACAAGGTTGACACCACAACAATTAGAAGAAAAAAGAGCAAAAGGGCTTTTCTATAGTTGTGATAGCAAATACACTAAAGGTCATAAGTGTGCTGAGAAGAAATTATTTTACATAGATTATGAAGAAGAAGAAGAAAATGAACAAGAAGAGGATATACACCAGGAACCAGCCTTAGAAGAGGAAGAAATGAATCCGACCATATCGTGTAATGCACTGGCAGGAATTACCACTCCTCAAACTCTCAAGATAGAAGGACAAATCAAGAAGAAAAAAGGTAATAGTGTTGATTGATTCAGGTAGCACCCATAATTTTATTCATTATAAGGTAGCCAAGGAATTAAATTGTTTCCTATACCCAGCACCAGAATGTCAAGTGATGGTTGCAAAAGGAGGAACTATAAATTGCTCTGGAAAATGCCATAATATCAAGCTAACCATGGGGGAATATGTATTGACTAGTCCAATGCTTGCCATTCCTATGGGAGGTGCTGATGTTGTACTAGGAGTACAATGGTTACAATCTTTGGGGACGGTAGCTTTTAATTTTTAAGAAATTTTCTTGAAATTTTTTTCAGAAGGAAAGGAAGTCGAATTACGGGGTATTGAAGGGAAGCCAGGAAGGATAATAAGCTCTAATGTCATGACAAAGCTTCTAAAGAAAGAACAACGAGGCGTAATTGCACAATTATGCTCACTAGAAGTTTCAACATCAAAATCATCTATTTCTGTAGATCTCCAACAAGTCTTGGACAATCATTCCAAGGTGTTTGAAACTCCCAAAGGATTCCCACCTATTCGTGATCATGATCATGCTATTCATTTGATTCCAGGAAGTGTTCCTCCAAACATCAGGCCTTATAGATATCCTTACTTCCAAAAGAGCGAAATTGAACGTATGATTGCAGAAATGTTAGAGGCGGTATAATTCAACCTAGTCAAAGTTCTTTCTCTGCTCCTGTAGTATTGGTACACAAGAAGGATGGATCATGGCGAATGTGTCCGGATTATAGGGAGCTCAATAAGCTCACCATTAAAGATAAATTTTCCATTCCTATGATTGATGAATTATTGGATGAATTACATGGAGCAATTTATTTTACCAAGTTGGATCTTCGTTCAGGATATCATCAAATTAGAATGAAGACTGAAGATATTCCAAAAACAGCATTTCGAACTCATGAGGTCATTATGAATTTTTGGTCATGCCTTTTGGCCTTACCAATGCACCTTCTACATTTCAAGGGTTGATGAATTCCATTTTCAAACCCTTCCTTAGAAAATTTGTGCTAGTATTTTTTGATGATATACTAATTTATAGCAGGTCTTGGAAGGATCATGTTGAACATGTTGACAGGGTGCTCAAACTATTGTAGGAGAAACAATTATATGCAAAAACATCCAAATGTTTCTTTGGAGTACAAGAGGTGGAATATCTGGGTCATATTGTATCTCGCGAGGGTGTTAAAGTAGACCCTAACAAAATTAAAGCCATTAAGGAATGGAAATTTCCCACAACCATAAAGCAGTTGCGAAGATTTCTCGGGTTAACAGGGTATTATTGCAAGTTTGTTAAGAATTATGGGAGAATAGCAGCACCTCTAACAACATTATTGAAGAAAGATGTATTTTCATGGACTCTTGAAGCAACTAAGGCCTTTGAACAACTTAAAGAGACAATGTGCCTAGCACCGGTCTTAGCTATGCCAGACTTCACAAAAACCTTTATTGTGGAATGTGATGCCTCAGGAAATGGAATTGGTGTTGTTTTAATGTAGGAAGGAAGACCCATTTCTTTTGAAAGTCGTCCAATCAAAGGAAGGTATTTATAGAAACCTATTTATGAGAAGGAAATGTTAGCAATACTGCATGCACTAAATAAATGACAAACTTACCTAATGGGAAGACACTTCAAGGTAAAAACTGATCATGATAGTCTTAAACACTTTTTGGAACAAAGACTATCTTCAGAAGAGCAACAAAAATGGGTCACAAAGATGTTGAGTTATGACTTTGAAATAATCTACAAAAAAGGAAAGCTTAATGTTGTTGCAGATGCACTCTCAAGAAAGAATGAAGAGGTGGAAGCATTGCTTTGTGCCATTCCTATTATCCAACCAGATTGGATAACCGAAGCAAGAGATGAATGGAAGAAGGACAAAGATGTATGGACACTCATTCAAAAGTTGCAGCAAGATCCTAGTACATCTGATACATTTAGTTGGAAAAATGATTCCTTATGGTACAAAGATCGCTTATATTTTTGTAAGAATTCCCAACTAAAACAAAAGATTCTTTTGGAATTGCACACTTCTCCTTTAGGAGGACACTCAGGATTTTTAAAAACCTACCACAGGGTGAAGAAAGAATTTTTTTGGGATGGCCTTAAATCTAATATTCAAAAGTTTGTGGCAGAATGTTTGGTTTTCCAGCAGAATAAAGTTGAGACAATTAAGACCCCGGGACTTCTACAACCTTTATCCATTCCAAGTCAACGTTGGGAGGAGATTTCAATGGATTTTATCATAGGTTTACGTAAGTCCGAAGGAAAGAGTTTCATCATGGTGGTAGTAGATCGACTTACCAAGTATGCACACTTTTTTGCATTATCTAATCCATTTAAAGCAAGTACAGTTGCTACTACATTTATGGACAGAATTCAAAAGCTACATGGAAGCCCAAGGGTTATTCTGAGTGACAGAGATCCCATTTTTACTGGAAATTTTTGGATGGAGTTATTTTCTTGTTTGGGTACTCAATTAGCTCATATCTCATCTTATCATCCTCAATCTGATGGCCTAAATTAGATAGTAAATAAATGTTTGGAAGGATATCTTCGTTGTTTTGTATCTGATAAACAAACACAATGGGTCAAGTGGTTACCTCTCGCTAAATGGTGGTATAACACTTCCTTCCATACTGCAACAAAAATGACCCCATTTATGGCACTTTATGGATATCATCCACCGTCCATAACATCATATTTAAGAGAAAATTATAAGGTTAAAGCAGTGGAAGATCACATCAAGCATCGACAAGAAGTTCTCCAACTCTTAAAGGATAACCTAAATTTGGCACAAAATTGAATGAAACAACAGGCAGATCAACATCGCAGTGAGAGAAGTTTTGATGTAGGAGACTGGGTATTTTTATGGCTACAACCATACAAAAAAATGTCCCTCAAGCAAGCTAAGAAGGATAATAAATTATCGCAAAGTACTATGGTCCTTACAAGGTGTTGCAAAAGATTGGTACTATGGCATACAAATTGGAGCTTCACCAACTGTACTGAGTACATCCGAGTTCCATGTTTCATTATTAAAGAAGGTTATAGGTGGAAATGTGGTATACAGTGATTCTGAGGGAAGTAGAAGCTTCCTGCCAGTAGAAGCTGGTATTCTGATTAGGGGGTTGAGGCTCCCTTCTAGTAGTGGTTGGTAAATGAGACCATCGTGTTGTAGCTCCCTTCTAGATGCAGCTAAAAAACGAGAGAAGGCTGCAGCCTTCTGCAGGTAGATGCCTACATATTGATATGAGTCTGCATCAGTACAATATTGTAAGCAGTTTTCCACATAATAAATATTGAAGATAGAGACGACAACAGCGGTGGTTTTCTCCCGAATTGGGTTTCCACCTTAAATATTGGTGTTCATGTGTGTTTCTCTTGTGTGATGATTTATTCTTCTGTTACTACACACATTTACTGATTAAATAACATATGCATGATTAATAACTGAGTTAAAGATTGTTTTTGAAATTTTTTTCTAACAATAAAATTATATTAGTATACGCTAGTTTCTTTTGGTATATGTGTGTGTATACACAAGTTGGGTTCATCAAAGCCACATATGGAATTCAGTAAAGAAAAATTTAAAATTATCAGTAAGCTCTAAATACTGATTCACCCCCCGCCCTTAGTATTTTTCCAACAATTGGTATGAGAGTTGGTCGTTCTAAAGAAGTTTAATCACTAGAAGGAAGATCAAAGAAGATGAGAAATCAAGATGGGATAGCATCTATCAGGACTCCTATCCTCAACGGATAAAACCTAATCTTTTGGAAGAACAGGACAAGATCTCTTTCTTCAATCCCTTGGAGCAGATGTATGGGCTATAGTTGAAGGAGGTTATCAATATCCAACTTCCATTCCAACAGATGCAGTAGCAAGAAAGAACTATGAAACAAAAGCAAAGGTGGTTAATGCATTATTGGGAAGTTTGATTGAATCAAAATTTATCAAAGTTATGTAGTTGAATATAGGAAAGGAGATATGGGAAAAAATCATTCTAAGCTATGAAGGTGATCCCACGGTAAAAAGTGCTAAACTCCAAACTCTAAAAATTCAATATGAAAAACTCAGAATGCTTAATGAAGAAAGCATTGCCAGTTTCTTTTTATATCTAGATGATATTGTAAATCGTATGAGAAATCTTGGTGAAACTATATCTGACACTACTTTGGTAGAAAAGGTTTTAAGATCTCTAACTCCCAAATTTGAATCAATAGTGTCTGACATTCAAGAGAAGCAGGATCTTCAAACTCTTATTATTGTTCAACCTCATGGGATTCTGACTGCTTGTGAAATGAGAAAAGGAGGTCCATCTGAAGTCAAAGAAGTTGTCTTCAGCGCTACTGCAAAAGGAAAGGAGGTAGAAGAACAAGAAGGACCAGGGTATGTTTCAGAGGAAGATGAGATAAATTTTGTAAAGAATCTACAACTTGGCACTCGAAGGTTCATAGATAAGCTTCCTTTTAAAATTTTTTCTTGTGGAAGAGTTGGTCATTGTGCTGCTAAATTTCTCCATAAAGATAGTCATGAAAAGGGAAAGGAAGTGGCTAAAGGAAATAATAAATGGTTTATCAATAAAAAAACTATTATACTGATGAAGATAGTGATGGTTTATCAAATAGTGAAGAAGGAGAGTCTGATCAAGATATTAGATTTCTCATGGCTTTTGAAAAATAATCTAGTGATACTTTTATTGATGCTTTACAATTAAATGAATTTTTTGAAGAAATAAATCATCTCAAAATACGTTTGGAAGAAAAAAAAATTTCCATAGATACTCTAAAAAATCAGCTTGTGGAAAAGGAGAAGCATAATGAGGATTTAGAATGTGAAATAGTAAGTCTAAGAAAGTAAACTGAGAAAGTGAAAACTTTAAATCTTAGATTTTCTAAAGGTTCTGAAACCTTAGATGAAATTATCAAGGTACAATGCTCTCCTCTTATAAATATAGGTCTTGGTTATATTGGATAATCATCTCAGTCTTCAGTACCAAGCTATCTAAATGTAGCTAAAGCCAGCCTACAACATTTTGTCTCTAAGCAAAAGAATAAAGAAAATTCACAGAGAAAGCATGACCACTTTAATACAAGGAAGAACAATAACGGAAATATCAATTAGTAGATAAACATAAACAGAAGGTTTCATGATCGCATAAATTTCTTCTTTAATGGACAATTTTTCTCTTGTCATAATTTTGGTCATAAGGTTGTTCAATGTGTTGCATACAAAACCATAATTCCCAGAGAAGCAAGAAAGCAAATAAATGAGACCGGAATAAAGAAGAATACTTATAACAAATTTTCTCCTCTTAAAAATGAAATTGAATGTACTTATTGTAATAACTTTGGTCATGAAGAATCTGAATGCAGGAGCAAACTTTAGCTAAAAGAAGATATACCTTCAAATTACAAGGTGTGGAGAAAGAAGATCTTACAGGTTGAAAGCTATGGCATAGATTTATTTGTAGAAGGGGAACAAAATCAATGGTACATTGATAGCAGATGCTCAAAACAAATTACAGGTGATAGAAATAAACTCCTTTCATACAATGCTCCAGAGAAAGGAAATAATGTTACTTTTGGAAATGAATCTCCTATAGTCATTAAAGGTAAAGGTTTTTTTTTTTTCTAAAAGAAAAGGTGAAAGATAACAATGTTATGTATGTGGATGGATTAAATCACAACCTGTTAAGTGTGAGTCAAATGTGTGATGAAGGAAATGAAGTTTTCTTTAGTTCAAAAGAATATATAGTACGTGAATTTGACATAGGAAAAACGACAATAAAAGAAACTAGAACACCAAGCAATCTGTATGTATTCAAAGGTGGACAAGAACAATGCTACTTAAGTAAATCTTCAAAAAATTGGTTATGGCACAGAAGGTTGGGACATTTGAGCTTCTCTCAAATAAGCAAATCCAACAGACTCAAAGCGGTTCGAGATCTTTCCAACATCACTCTACCTGAAAGTACCATATGCAAATCATGCCAATTTGATAAGCAAACCAAGGTGCCATTCAATGCTAAAGAAGGATCAACAAGTAAGCCTCTTAAACTTATACATACTGATCTATGTGGTCCGGTAAGGAAAAAGTCACCTCGTGGAGAACAATATTATATTTTATTTATTGATGACTTCTCTAGAATGTGTTGGATCAATTTACTAAAACATGAAGATGAAACATTTGAAAATTTTAAGATCTTCAGAGCATTGGTTGAAAATGAATTAGATCTAAAAATAAAATGTCTTAGATCTGACCAAGGAGGAGAATATATATTAGATGAATTCTTTGATTTCTATGAACATCATGGCATAAAAAGACAATTTTCTATAGCTGGAACCCCACAATAAAATTGTGTGGTAGAAAGGATGAATAGAACATTTCAACAAATGGCTCAGGCTATGCTTGATGATTATAGATCTCCTAATACCTTTTGGGGAGAAGCAGCACATATTGCAGTAAATATTCTGAACAAGGCTCATGTTTGAGTGAACAGTGATAAAACTCCTTATGAACTCTGGTATGGAAATCTTCCCACCGTAAAGGATTTTAGAGTTTGGAAGAATTTTTTTATCAAGAACAATGATGAAAAAATTGGTAAGTTTGAACCTAGAGCAGATGAAGGAATGTTTATTGGTTACTCTTCTAGAAGTAAAGCATATAAATTTTACAATAAAAGACTTCAGAATATTGTTGAATGCATTGAAGTTGTAATTGATGAGTCTCTCTCAGCTCCTAAAAGGGAAATACCAACAACAAATGAAGATGATGATAATGTATATCTTCCTGAATCAAATAGCACAACATAGAAGGGGAACCCAATGAAGCACTAGAAGAAGATCTATCTAAAAAGGTTCCATCCAATTATGTTCAAAAGAATGATCCAGCATCTCAAATTTTGGGAGAAAAGGGGCCAGGTGTCCAAACGAGAAGAACTCTTGTAGGATCTCCTAGCTATTTGGAATTTCTATCCACTATTGAACCACAGAATGTAAATCAAGCTAGAAAATATGAATTTTGAATTCAAGCCATGAATGAAGAACTTGATCAGATTGAGAAAAGTCATACTTGGGAATTGGTTCCAATACCTCATGATAAAAATGTGATTGGAAAAAGTTGATATTCAAAAACATGTTAAATGAAAATGGAGATGTTATTAGAAAAAAAGATAGAATTATTTGTAAAGGGTATGCTCAACAAGAAGGTATAGAATTTGAAGAAAAAATTTCTCATGTACCTAGACTTGAAGCCATAACAATGATTCTTTCTTTTTCAAGTTTTCAACAAATCAAATTTTATCAAATGGATGTTAAATCTGCCTTTCTCAATGGTGATCTAGAAGAAGAAGTTTACATTGAACAACCAAAAGGATTCATTCTGGAAAATGATGAAAATATTGTTTGCAAACTTAAAAAGGCTTTATATGGTCTCAAATAAGCTCCTCGGGCATGGGTTATTGTCTTGAAAAATATCTTCATCAACAAGGTTTTACAAAGGGATTTACTGATAGTAACTTATACACAAAACTAGAGAATGATAAACTATTGATTGTAGTTGTATATATTGATGACATCATTTTCGGAAGTAATGAAAAGTCCATGAGTAATAAATTTTCTTATTTTATGCAGCAATAATTTGAAATGTATTTACTTGGGGAACTAACATTCTTTCTTGGCTTACAAGTGCAACAAGCAACAGATGGCATATTTTTATCAGAAGAAAAATATCTTAAGAAAATGCTGAAGATGGGATGGGAGACTACAAGCTTGTGAGTATGCCAATGGTAATTGGATGTAGCCTCAGTTCTCATGATGATTCTCCCATCATTGAATCAACTAAAATATAGATCCATGATTGGAAGTCTATTGTATCTAACTGGGACAAGACCAGACATCATGCATCGAGTTGGGATTGCTGTACAATTCCAAGCTAATCCAAAAGAGTCTCCTCTTAAGGCTGTAAAAGGTATATTAAAATATCTACAAGGGACTCAAGACTTTGGTCTATGGTATCCAAACAATGTTGATCTCACTCTTCACGCTTACACAGATGCGGATTGGGCTGGAAATTTTGATGATCGAAAAATCACTAGTGGTGGTGCATTCTATATGGGGCCCCAATTAGTATCTTGGTTCAACAAGAAACAAAGTTCTAGTGCCTTATATATAGCATAATTAGAATATGTGGCTATTGCATCATGTTGCACACAACTCCTTTGGATGATGCAAACTCTACAAGACATTCACATCAAATGTTCAGCTCCCATCTCAATTCTATGTGATAATACAAGTACCATTAGTATCTCAAAGAATATTGTTATGTATTCCAACACCAAGCACATTCCTATCAAGTATCACTTTCTACGTGAACAAGTGCTTGAACATAAGGTTAAATTGGAGTATGTTCCCTCCAAAGAACAAGTTGATGATATATTTACTAAACCTCTGCCTATGGAAGAATTCAAATATCTCAGATAGAAGTTGGGAGTTGTCTCTGTCTCTCTGATCAAATATGCTTAATTTCAGAATTTTAAGTTTGATACGCAAGTTTCTTAAAGATGAATCACGTATATACGCGAGTTTCTATGCATAAAACTGCGTATGTGTTTTTGCTGACAAAATTTCTCTGGGTCAGCACTCAGACCATTTGTGGTGCTATTGGGTAATATTTGTTGTTCTTCCAGTATTCATATTTCTGTATCTTTCTCTGATGAAGATGCTTTGTGAATTGGTTGTTGAAAATGTTCAGGATGCATCAACTTAGGGGGAGCATGTATCTTGATAAAAAGGATTAATTTTTGGCATTTTGATTGGTTTCTAATATATGATCTCTCTCTTGAGATTTTTTTTGGTCCTATTTATGACATGTCATTTATGTAATTTGATGAAAGGGAATGTTGACACTCACGATGTAAATTTTTCTATTTAGTCATGTAAGGAATTTTTCTACTTTCTAAACCCACTTGGTTGGGTAGTTGAGTTGAATATGTAATTCCACTTGGTTGGATCACTCATGTAAGTATGAGTCCTTGGTTATAGGAAAAGTCATACTTGGTTGAATTATAGATTCATGTACTTCATTGAAAAATATGTGTGAAGATTCAGCATGAACTCAGGGGGAGCATGGTCAAAATAGCGTCCTTTGCCCTTGATGTCGAAGGGGGAGAATATTTTGGGTGTTTGAAGTATAGGTATGTTTAATGTATCTATCTATTATGGTGATAAAACACCATCATGGTTGCCATCAAGTCCAAAGGGGAAGATTGTTGGAAATATGACTCCTATTTCTTAATATGTTGAACTTGATGGCAACTCTCTAGTAAAAGATGAAGTATATGTCTTCAGTAGAAGCTCAGGATTCCATCAAAATAATTGTGTAATGTCCAGTAGAAGATTTGGCAATATTCATATTGAAAATTCTATACATGGGTTTGTTCAGGCCAAGTCGCGTACACATGCGGATAAGAAATATCCAAGTCGCGTATACATTTTATGCTCCAAAAATTTAATACCAGGGGGCATTACCGTGGTATTATCCCATGAGATTGATCACCATGTCATCTATTTGATTTCATCCAAGTATACCATCGGCAGCGGTGTGATTTTTACTCATGGTATTGGTAAAGGCTAAGGAGAAGAAGATCATAGTGCAAAAGGGGTGTGCATGTGTAAGGGCTATCACTAAATACTTCTCTCTAAAGTATATCTGCATTGGATGAACTTTGTTTTATTCATAAATCTGAATTTATGATGCACCCTTGGGTATATTGATGGATCAATATCTATAGACCTGAAATGACTATGTTCTTGCATGATTCATTAAAGAGATTATTAGATCTAAGACCTGGAGCATGTTTGCTAAAGTGGAGTGAAGAAAATATGGGTAATCTATATAGATCTGAAACATTATGTGTAATTAATATTTACAGATCTATTCTCTAGTTCATATTAGTAAAAGTGCATATATATGCAGCTTTGCTTCAGAAAAGTCGTGTATGGAAGTTAGGGTTTCTAGAAGCTCATTGCAGAGGTTTTTTTTTATTGCTGCTATCTTTCTGCTGTGTGTCAATGAAGTTTTCATGTAGATCTGGGTTGCTTGATTGTTGTATATGTTGCTAACTTGAGTATGTACAAATCTGATCAATGAGTGAGAAAATATGTGTTATTTGGACTGACTGATCAAGGTTTCTACAATTCTGAAAAGATATTTCACTCAATGCCTCAGATATCGATCTAAGACTGACCATATTCTGAAAAAAAGTATTCATAGATCTATATCCAGGTTGGTGTTAATGAAAGCACGTGTACACTCAGGTTCAGTGAAGAAAAGTAGCATATGATTTTTGAGATAATGGATGTTCAGAGTTGAATTTGATTTGGCATACTGATTCTGAAATCTGTTTATCTGAGTGTTCTGATTAGAATGATCTCACTGTTTAGGTTTGATGTTTTGGGTGAAGTTTATTGTTGTTGATCTTTATGAAGGGTTGTGTTGAAGCTGTGTGATCCAGTATGAAACTTGATGAAACATGGTCTGTAGTGATTATGGGGGAAGTAGAATCTTCCTGCTAGTAGAAGCTGGTGTTATGGTTAGGGGCTTGAAGCTCCCTTCTAGTAATGGTTGGTAAACGTATCAGGGGGTTGTAGCTCCCTTCCAGTTGCAACTGGAAAATGATAGAATGTTGCAGCCTTCTACAAGTAGATGCCTATGTACTAATATGAGTCTACATCAGTAAATTATTGTAAGACGTTTTCCATATAGTAAATATTGAAGACAGAGATGAAAACAGTAGTGGTTTTCTCTCGAATTGGGTTTCCACCTTAAATCTTGGTGTTCATGTGTGTTTCTATTGTGTGAGATTTATTCTTCTATTACTGCACATATTTACTAATTAACTAACAGATGCATGACTGATAAACCAAGTTAAAGATTGTTTCTGAAAATTTTTTCTAACAATAAATTATATTAGCATGTGCAAGTTTCTTTTGGTATATACACATGTATACGCGAGTTGGGTTCATCAACACTGCTTATGGAATTTCGTAAATAAAAAGTTAAAATTATCAGTAATCTCTAAATATTGATTCGCCCCCCCTCTCAGTTTTTTTCCAACAGAATATTCCTTCAGTTTTCCGAATCACACTGTGAAAATTTTCACTACAGGATTCACTGGAAAGTTGGGAAGGTGAAATTTGTTTTATTATATCCTAAGGTCATAATAATTTTATATAGAGGTGAATTTATTTTATTATATGGTCAGAGGACTATATATGTCATGGTTGAAATATTTTATATAGTTGAAATATTTTCTATGGTGAAATATTTTCCTAAGGTTCAAATCATATGATAAACAGTGTGGCAAAATTTAGTACAGGCTGAAGAGCGGAGGTCAGGGTCAACCCCACGACCTTCCCCACACTAACACAAATTCTAACCACTACACACGTGCCAAAGTTCTTAATATAATATGTCGCCAACGTTTATTTGTCTCAATATAGTTTGACCAGTAGGTGGGGGAGGGGGTTAGCCCCACGGGCCATCCCCCTCACAACAAAACCACAATGCTACGACTAGGAGAAGAGACTATTGCAAATGGTAGAGTTAAGTTTTAAAATAGGTTTTATAATCCCATAAACATGTATTAGTGTTAATTTGTCTATTAATCTGGACTTGTTTTAAAACATGAGATTAGCGCTAACCATATCTTATCAACTAATTAAACTCCCACTTAAATTAATTAATCCGCTCTTAATTTGGCAGTGGATTTGGTGGAGTCATCCATTTTCAGCGAGACTCCAAAATTAGCAGTGCTAACTAGAGTTATCTCTATTTTTGGGGGAGATTTTCTAGGAAAAACTAATTGTGCCATAAATTTTGCAAAATTCGACCATTTTGGGTCTGAAAGAGTCTATCCTATCATTTTTTGATGAATAGGGCATGCTGGAGCAGATTTCAGGAGTAGTAGAGGATTGGTAACAACACTTTTTTCCATTTTTATCTAATACAGAGGCCCAAGCCATAGAAGCTGGACCAAGGAGATGTAGCCTAGGAGTGGTGAACTCCTTCATCAAAAAATTGTTTCAATGGATCATTTTATGGTTTGTTGTACATTTTATTTATTTTGTTCAGCATTATGTTTTAATGTTATTATGCTCATGAATTTAACATAAAACTCAATACATTTACCTATTTAACATTTAAAAAAACTTCAAGAAACCTATGCACATGAAGCAAATGATCAACAATTTATTTATAATTCTGATGATGAAATTAGGCCAACAAAACTAACATTCAGATTTAGATCAAGTTTGTATTAGAGAAACGGTTATTTTCTTGATATTTTCTTGAGTTTTGTGCAAGTAGGATTTTATTGATTGCAAATTTGTGGTGCTTACAAGGTCAAAGTTGCAAATAGGAGAAGGGAAACTGTTGGTTGCTAGTCCTGTTAGGATATTTTGACACATGGGTACTAGTCTCTTTTTGTGTCACCTTTGTAAATCCTTCAATCCTAACCCAAGTTGTTCTTAAGGGGGGATGTTAGGATATTATGACACATAGGAAATAGTTAAATATAACTTGGTCCATCGTAGAGTTAGGTAAAGTGTATTTCTTTACTATGTACATTTGTATCTTATAATATGACGGTCATGATATGTAGTGATCCGACAGTTCACTCTCTCCTTGGTATTACCGACACTTGATCCATAGCTTAGCACCCGATTGGTCCATGATATATATTTAAAGAGCATGGAGGGTCAATTTTCTGATAACTGTTTATGAGAGAAGCTTATGTAAATTTTCTTTCTTTACATTAATAAATTTTGTGAAGTGGTCGCGTTGGCTCAGGCTATGTACTATTTCCCTCTTCGAGGGCTTTAAGGACATAAAATATAGGTGTAATGATTTTTGATATATTTTTGAGTAGTGACCTTTGGTGTTTGATCTAAGGAACTTACCCCGTAAATTCATACATGGTATCAGAGCCATTTTGAGAGCCACATCCATTTTTGATCCAAATCTGAAGCGGGTTTCACTGCATGCGACTGTCATTTTCCAGATCTACTATTTCTGCCCACATTCGAGTGGGGAGAACTACTATGTTGTGTCTAGAGCATCTATTACAGTGAGGAACCCATTTCATTTCATGTGAAAAGGTTTCTGGTTTCTCAAGTTATGTCGTTTAGATCCGGAGGTTTAAAGTATATTTTTTGCATTTATATTTATTAATCCTTCCGTTTATTTTGGTTCTGTCAATTTATTTTGGTCTATGGTTATTTTTATTTCTGGATCTATACCCTCTTCTTTTTTTATGATATTTTCTCTACGCTATGTACAATATCGGCAAATCAGAAACAGGAAGACAAGATTTTTCTGCTATGTATGCTCTTTCCCCCTGTCTTTGTGCAATCTCAGGAAATTAGAAATAGCAAAAAAAAAAGGATAGTGGCCAGTAAGACTAATCATAAATCTAATGTTCTACCATAAGGCTTGTTTTTTTTTTTTGCATGTATTTTTTTTTTTTCAGGAAAAAGCACACACATCGAAGGGTGAAAAAAAAAACCCTTCCTCCATTCAAATATTTATAGAATCCTTTTACTAGCTCACTTGGTGTAAAGTTACTTTATGAGAATAGAGGTCTTGCACTCAAGTCTTATTCTCAAGCTTCTTTTTCTAAAAATCCTTTTGTTAAGTTACATTTTCTTAAAAATCATTTTGGCAAGTTGCCGATTTAAAAAAAAAAAAAAAAAATATATTTAAAAAGCACATGCAAAAGTAACATTGTAAAAGTGACACTCACTTATTTATAAAAGTGAGTCACATAATTTTTTTTTTTTTTAAGTGAGCTTATTGTATTAAGTTTGGAAAAGGGGGGGTATTTTTTTTTAAATGACATCTTCATAATCATCTTTCAACAGGTAACTATTCGGCATCTACTACAACCTTTTTTCAAAAAGGCATAACTTCTTCATCCAGAAGCCGTTTTCAGAGCCTTTTTTTTTAACCGGCCTAAGTTTTTGAGATATTTCCATTGGAGTAGTTAGTTTCAGCCCTTTAAGCTTTATTTTTGTTTGAAAAAAATGGAAAGTGCATGCCCAGTTATTCTCAATAGCACCAATTAGCTCCAATGGCTATCCTACATGGTATACTTAATTAGAAGGAAAGGGATTTATAGAATAGCTATAGGATAAGAAACTAAACCTACCGATGGAAATAAAGCTTATAAATGGGAAAATAAACAAGATCAAGCATGAGGGTTAAATGAAATTCCATCGCTCAAGATCTTAGGTTTCATATCCAAGACATTGACTCCCATCATGAAGATATGAAAAAGCTAAATAGTATTTTTGGCATTAAAAATGAAATTAGAGTCCACCAGCTTGAAAATGAGTTGCTTACTTTGCACCCCAATAATTTATCTTCTATTGAAGATTTTCTGTACAAATTTAAGGCATTTAGACTTCTTTGAGAAGGTTGTAAGGTGAAAAAGGAAGATGGTAGCCTTATATATTACATTCTTGCTAACCTTGGCCCTGCATACTCTGTATTTGTTTCCACCTTCCATTCCACTAGAGAAGCCATCATTTCTCAAGGAACAACGTACAAGCCCCGCTCTTTTGATGCCTTTTGTGATTCTTTGATAAGATAACAAGAAAAACTCTTACACCTTGGACTTATTAATACTGGAAAATATTCTAAGAAAGCTTTAGCAACCCAGAAAGAACCATACCAAAAGAATCCAAAGAAGAATAATCCTAAAATGAATGGTCCTAAACCAAACAAGTGTCTTAAGCAATTTTAGCCGCACACTGAAAAAGAAACTCAAAAAACTTATAATGCAAGTAAAAAGAAAGGGAAGGAGAAAGATGGACATTTCAAATTTTTTAATCATGATGGCCACATAGAGTCAAAATGTTTTTAGAAGATGGAAGCCTTGGAAGCAGCAATTAAGAAGAACAAATAAATTTGGAGCACTCTTCAACTTCATCTTCGGGAATGCCACTTTCTACTTGTGGTTGTCAAGCATCAACATCTGGTTATGTTTTAAATGTATCTTATTCTTCTCATTCTCATGAGTGGATCATTGATTATGGAGCCTCTTACCACATGGCCAAAAATAAAGCCATGTTTTCTTCTTTAAATGATTGTAACACCAAAAATATTTATGTTGGTGATGATAGATCTCTTAGTGTTGTATGGTCTAGAACCATTCATCTAGATAATGGTTAGTTTAATGATGTATTATGTGTTCCTACCTAGTTCTATAATATTCTACCTATTTATCAAATAACTCATTCAGGTGAATGGAAAACAATAGAATTCTCACCTCATGATGTTGTAATTAAGGACCTTAGAGATCCTAGAGATATTTTAGCTACTGGCATTACTGATGATTCCACAAGGTTGTATAAGTTTGATAACTCTGGGTCATCATGTCTTCCCTCCATTTTTTTTTCTCATAATTATGAAGCCAACAAACTTTGGCATGAGAGATTTGGTCACTTAAACTATCGCTTGGTTCAAACTCTATGTAAAGAAAATATGGTGATAGGTATTCCTATGGTAGATTGTCGAGATGGTGTTTGTTCCAGATCGAAAAAAATCATCGGGATAGTTTTGAAAAACATGCCTCTTGGCACGCTCTAACCCTACAACTTGTGCACAGATATTTATGTGGTCCACTTCATGTTGTTTATTTCTTTGGCTGCAGGTACTTCTTAACATTCATTGATGATTTTTGTAGACGCACTTGGGTATACTTCTTAAAACTCAAGAGTGAATTTTTTAACATGTTCTTTGCCTTTAAGGACTTTGGTGAGAAACAATACGGACATCACATTCTTAAGTTAAGAACTGACAATGGAGGATAATATGTTAAAAAAAAATTTATCCAGTTTTGCATTGAGCATGACATTCAATTGCAACATACTGTTCCATATACTCAGCAAAAAAATGGTGTAGCTGAAAGGAAGAATCGCACTCTAAAAGAAATGGTTAATTGTATGCTTCAATCTAAAGGAATTAGTCTTAATTTTTGTGCAGAAGCAATTAACTATGCAAATTACATATTAAATCACACTTCTGCTAAGGTTTTAAGGAATATAACTTCAGAAGAATACTAGAGATCAATCAAACTAGATTTAAGTTACTTTCATGTTTTTGGAAGTGAAGCTTGGGCCCATATTCTAAATGTAAAACATAAAGCCTTAGAACCTAAGAGTGAAAAATGCATTTTTGTAGGATATTCTGAAGATGTCCAAGGATATAGACTTCTTCAACCAAAATCCAAAAATGTAATCATTAGAAGAGATGTAAAATTTGATGAAATATATCGGCCTATGAACCTAGTTTGGCAAGTCTGCCACCATTGGCATGTGAGCCTGATTCGACATCTCTGCCACCTCTCTCTCTCTCTTCTATTTTTGACATCATTCCGTCTAGTTCGGATGATGAAAACAAGGATGAAAATCCTCCTCCACCTCCTTAAGATATTCCTTTAGCCACATAGCTTCCAAGATGGGTCTGCTCTACTCGGGATGAAGGAAGTTCTCTTGTGGGTTACCATGCAGATCAATGTTGTACACATTCTCAGTTCGAAAGAACATCTTACTTATTGGCTCAAGTTGTAGAAAATCCTAATCCAGACACCTTTGAGGAAGCTTCAGGTCATCCAGATTGGGATGAAGCTATGAGTGAAGAATATTTCTCCTTATTCTAAAACGATACTTGGGATCTTGTTCCTCTTCTAAAGGGAAGAAATCTTGTCAGATGCAAATGGGTTTACAAAAAAAATTTTGGACCAGATGATAAATGGATAAACATAAAGCTCATCTTGTTGTTAAAGGATTTTCACAAGTTGAAAGCATTGACTCTACTAAAAACTTATCCCTTTTTTGCCAAAATGAATTATATCTACCTTGTTCTTTCCCTTGCTGCCTCCTTTAGATGGGAAGTCCATGACATGGATGTTAAATCTGCTTACTTACATGGAGATTTGCGTGAAGAAATATACATGGAGCAACCCCCTGGCTCTATCCAAAATGACTCTTGCCTTGTTTGTTTCCTTAGGAAGTCTCTCTATGGTATCAAACAAGCTCCTCGGGCTTGGTATGACAAAATGGATAGCTTTCTCTTAGATAATGGCTTTTATAGGTGTCATTCTGACAACACTGTCTACACCAAGAAATTAGGTAAGTCCTTCATCATCCTTGTTATTTATGTTGATGAAATTATCCTTACTTGTAGTGATCCCAACCATATAAACAATGTGAAGTCTAGCCTCAAAAATAAGTATGAAATGACAGACTTAGGACACTTGCATTATTTCATTGGTCTTCAAGTCTTGCAATCCAAAGAAGGTATTACCCTTTCTCAGTACAAGTATGCCTGTGAACTTCTATGCCACATTCACATGGAAGAATGTAAGGCAAGCCCTTCTCCCTTTTAGTCTGGAGTCAATATTTTAGTCTATTGTACTACCCCTGAATTTGATGCTACCTTATACCATCAAATTTTTTATAAACTTCTGTATCTAACCCATACTCTTCCAGACCTTTCCTTTGTTGTTGGTCTTGTTACTCAGTTTATGCACCAACCTCATGAAAATCACTGGAAAGAAGATAAAATAACAATTCGATATATTCAAGGTACAGTTCAGTTCAGGATTCATTACGGTGCAGAAGCATCTCCATTGTTGATTGGTTTCACTAATTCTGATTGGCCTTGTGACCCTGATGATCAACAGTCTACTGTAGGTTATGTATTCACTCTTGGTTCAGGACCTATTACTTGGTCTTGTAAGAAACAAAGTTCAATTTCTCTTTCTTCGGCAGAAGCATAGTATCGTGGCGATGTTGAAGCCAGCAAGGAAGCCTTGTGGCTTCATCAGATCTTGCCCGAATTTGGTCTTCGTCAGCAGCATCCAACTAAACTTTTGTGTGATAATAATAGTCCCATTCAGCTACGCAAAGATCCAGTTCAACATCAGCATATGAAACATATTGAGCTTCACATACACCTCATCATAAATCTCATTCATGATCATGTTCTTGAAGTGCAATATTGTTCAACCAATGAATGATTTTCCGATATCCTTACAAAGGCTCTCACAGAAGTGAAATTTACCAAACTTTGATCTATGCTTGGAGATCAGGAAATTTATCATTAAGGGGTGATAGGCTCTAATGCCTCCTTCCTTCTCCTTTTTTTTTCCAAGAAAAAAATTGTAGTTTTATATTAAAACAATATTACATGTTACATGTGTTGGTAATTGTCAATCAAGACAGACTAAGAGGATGCAAGTAATTAATATATAATACAAGGGGAGAAAAAATTATGTTTTTCTCCCTTTCTTCTTTTCAACCTTGCGCCAATCACCTTTTGATGGCGTGGAAGAGATAAGGGTGAGATGATTATCTTCATTGTTTGTACCATTTTCCTTATCTGAATCCAAATTTTCTGAGGTGTGATGTCTTTTGTTCCCTCCCGAATTTGGTGCCTCATGGTCTTTTTCCAACTGGACTGTGGAGGTAATGTCAAAAGGGTCTTTCATCTCCTGTTCTTTTGACTTTGTTTTAGTGGTTTTCTGTTGATGTTCATTTGGTTTGTGAACATACTCTTCTTCCTTTTTCTTTGTTTCTGGTTCATTTGAGGGAAATTTCCACCCTTTTGGAATTTTCACTGTCTTCTTTTTGTTCCTATTATCTCTTTTTTCTTGCGAACATGTTTTTTGCAAATGATGGTGTTTCTTCATATTCAGAATTTGAATGCATTATTACGAAGTCAAGATGATCAGTCCATTTATGTTGTTTGCGCATCAGTTGTATGCATTCTAGCAGCACTTTACTGAGGTCCACTTCCACAAATATCTAGGCAAATGTGTAGATTCTCTCCTCCAAGCGTAGAGTGTCTATTTTGATGTATCTCCCAATTATGTTCCCAATGCAAGCTGAGACACTTTCATTCTAGAAATGCAGGGTAGGTTGTAAAGCCAGACCCAAACCAATATTCTTGTCACTTCCATGGTGTTTGCATCGAAATCTGGGAACTTAGGTGTGATGAGGAGTCTAGCGGATCCCCAGAACCATTGTCCCTCCCTTAGGATGATTTCTCTGACCTCCGAGGATGAAAAATTTACGATGAAAAACCCCTTTGAACAGAGCTGGATTTTATAGTCCATAGTCCAGTTTGTGAATATCAAATGGAAGAGCTCCATTGGTTTTGGCCAGTTGTTGTTAAATCTACAAATTATCTCTTGAGATTCAAATGTAGTTTGGTGTTCATCTATTTTTGGAATTTCTATGTTCACTTCTGGAATGAAATTCAGTTGCTCAACAATGTAAGGTTTGGGAGCATTTTCAGCTACTTCCGATGGAATAACAACTATGTTTTTTCCTTGTAGTATATTCCTGTAAGAGGGCCCTTTAAGATGGTTAGGTTTTGGGGTGTTGGTTCCCTTGCAATTCATGAGGTTTTGTGGAATTTTGTAACAACCCCCGCCCCCCTTAGTCTCATATTGAGAATGATGGTGGAACTAGAGTAGATGGAATAATCTTGTAATTTATAGAAATCTTGGAGGGATTTCCCCCTGTGGATTAGTGATTGTAGATGGCTAAGATAACCAGTTTTTTTATTGATATTTAATTTCAGGTTTGCAACCCCATCATTTATCTGTGCCCAAATCAAAATATTGCTACCTTGAGGGGGTTTGATAAAAATATGAAAGCTTACAGTGATTACCTTTGTGTTCTTGATGGCTGTGAGGTCATCCCTAAGATTCGGTGAAGGTTGCAAGTCTGCAGGGGGCTAGGCATAAAACGGGAGGTAGGGCATCTACGACTTGTTTCAAAAACATGAAAGCACCATCATCATAATTTTTCCTTGAGATCTGAAGCCCTAGGAAGAGGCGTAGGGCCCTCCCCATCACCGCCGACACATTCCTTATCATATCGCTGAGCTCTAGTCTGATGCACCCATTGTTATGATATTCTCCTCTGTTCCCGTCTATAGGCGAACTCTAGCAGACACATATTCTGTGAACCCATAGTCTAGAGAGTGCAGAAGAATGTCAAAAAGGCTCGAGTGGGAGTCAAAAAATAGCTATAGAGAGGGCCAAGGATCCGCAGTGCCAAATATGTGACATGGTTTTTTTGAGGGGGAGCTCCTTGTGCCCCCTCTCAGTAGATGCACAGGCGAAAGAGGACCCCGCCACGCCCCCTAGTGACCAAAACCATAAAACATAGCCACCATTTTTCCACAGAGCTCTTCTCCTCCTTCCCCAGTCTGTAATTCTTGGGTTTGTTACTCTTCTCCTCCTTCCTTATGCTATTGTGTCACCTTTGTAAATCCTTCAATCCTATCCCAAGTTGTTCTTAATGGGGGATGTTAGGATTTTTTGACACATAGGAAATAGTCTCCTTTTGTGTCACCTTTGTAAATCCTTCAATCCTATCCCAAGTTGTTCTTAAGGGGGGATGTTACGATATTCCGACGAATAGGAAATGGTTATGTATAACTTGGTCTAGCATAGCATTAGGTAAAGTGTGTTTCTTTACTATTTACTTTTTTCACTTATAATCCAATGGTCACGATATGTAGTGATCTAATGGTTCACTCTCTCCTTGATATTACTGACACTTGATCTGTGGCTTAGCACCCGATTGGTCCATGCTCTCTATTTAAAGATCATGGAGGGTCATTTGTCCAGTAAATGTTTATGAGAGAAGCTTATGTAAATGTTCTTTCTTTATATTAATAAATTTCCTGAAGTGGCCACGTTGGCCATGGGGGCTTCACTCATTGAACCTCTTACATATAACGTTCGATAATAGCATATTAAACAATACCCTTAATTTGAGTACATATTGGAAAATGCTTCTAAAAATTAGATTACTTAACCCCCTACCAATATAGCCCCAATACACCTTCCCAATTTAAAAAACTGCTACTTTCACTATATATTGTAGGTATCCATTTTTTCATTAACATTTTTTATACCCCTTTATATTTTTTCGTTAACTTTGAGTTTCATTTTTTATATCTTTCAATATAAAAAACATTTACCCCCTATATGTTCCCCAATATATTATGTTGTTTTCCCTAATTATATGTCCCCTAATATGAACTTGCATGTTATGGTATTGCTCCTGCAGTGAAGCCCCCGTGATGTTGGATTATTCTGTGGATTGTTTCCCTCTTCGATGGTTTTAACCATGTCAAATACTGGTGTAATGATTTGTGATCTTTATTTGAGCGGTAAAATTTGGTGTTTGATTTAAGGAACTTAACCTGTAGATTCCTACAAGTACTAAGGTTAGGACCAGAAGAGGGAGACCCACAAGGCCACCATCTCCACCCAAACTCACAATTGCACTTGAAGCACCTCAAGTTTTATCTCTAGCTAAGATTGAGGAGGTATGAGTTGCACCAGAAGCTGACCTTGAATCCATAGCCATCATGTCAGGTGTAGGAGAGACTAGAGGTATTTCATAAGAGGAAGCATACAAGAAGGCTTTCTATGACCTAACTGAAAGGGTTAGGATCCTATTTGAAGAGAGGAGCACCAAGATGGTTGAAGGGAATTATAAGTCTACACCTGGAGAGAGAAACTTATAAGAAAAAAATGATGAAGAGAATGATTCAAAGGTCAGTGGAGGAAAGCCTCCTGCATCTATACCATATTCATCCTCATCCTCAGCATTACCATCAACATAATCTTCCACTTCTAAAACCAAAACCACCCATACTCACTCAAAAAACGCAAAAGGAAAAACTCCAATTTGAGCTTCCAATTTATAATGGTGAAGTGAATGCAGAGAAGCTGGATTTTTAGATTCGTCAATTGGAGGTTTATTTCAGAATTAAAAAACTTCAAGAAGATGACATAAATATTCAATTCGCTTCCTTGAGGATGGAGGGATCAACACTTGTATGGTGGGAAGCAAGGACTCAAGATGAGATTAAAGACCATGGTAAGATCTCAATGTCTTGGTCAAGTTTTATTGCTCCCATTAAAATGAAATTTTGTCTTCTATCTTACATGCAAAAAGACATTATGGACTCACAAAATTTTATATAATTGAAAGGGAAACATGTGCAAGATTATACTCATGAATTTAGTAGAAGAGCTCTTATTTTGGGTGTCAATTTATATTCTCAAGAAACATTGTTAAAGTATATTGGGGGTTTGCACAATTACCTTAGACATACTGTTCTCATGTTCAATCCCACAAACTTAGATGAGGTTTGTGTTCCAACCAAACATTTAGAAGTAAGAGGGAAACAGAGTATAGATGAGAAAAGTGATAGTTTCCTTGAGCGTTAGGGTAAAGGAAAGGGAAAGTTTAATCGAAGAGGAAAGAGAAATAGCTCTATCAAAAAAGAGAAAGAGAAACTCACATGTAAACATTGTTCGAAGAATGGCATAATGATGACCATTTTTGGAAACTTCATCCCGAGTTGAAGCCAAACAAACTTAAAGCTAAAGAGAAGGTAAAAATTGTTGCAATCATTGAACATGACTTGGGTTCAAATTTAGGAGATGAAACCAAGATTACAACAATGGGTTTAGAAGGTAAGAACATAAAAAGCACTAGTTCTTCAAGTTGTTGCAATGTAACTCAATATGAAGATACAAGAATTAAACTCTTTCATATTAGAATCATTTCTAAGCATACCAATATTGACACACTATTTGATAGTGGTTCTCAAGCTAATTTTGTTTCTGAAGACTTAGTTAAGGAGCTAAACCTTGAAACTATTATACATCCAAGACCTTATCCTTCAGGGTGGATATGCAAGAATGAAAACTTGTAGGTAACAAGGAAGTGTATTATAAGGTTTTCAATCAATTCAAACTTTCTTGATGAAGTTGAACTTGATTGAGTATTGCTTGAGATTTCAAGCATTATTTTTGGAAGTCCTTATCTTTATGATAGGAAAGTGGTATTTCATCTCCATGATAATAAGTATTAATTTTTTAAATATGAAATTGAGTACATAGTTATAGCACATAAGAAGATGACAAATTTGTCGCTTATACATGCAGGAGAAATGAATAGAATAGTGAATGCAAGTGAAAATTTGACATTGTTAATGATCAAGCATAGAGATGTTTTGAATCATACCTTTCAAAAAGATGCACTGAATGAACAAGTTGATTTCATTGAAGTTTCTTATGCTTTTAATAAAATGTTTCAGGACTCCAACAAGTTTCCTTTGAAAGGAGGTAAACAATATGTGAAATATTTGTGGCAGTCAACATCAGTGTTGAGAAGTGTTGGAAACAAGATGCCGGTGCAAGAGAGAGAAAAATTCAAAGATAAAGTGACAAAGAAATTTGGAAAAGAAGGCATGGGTTCCACAAGTTATTTTTTTGGTTTCCAAAGGATACAAGGAAATCGTGAAAATACTTTTTCAAAATTTGATGCAAGTACAAAGCAAGATGAACTAAGAATCCCCATGATGAGTGTTCGAGGTGAGAGAGTTTTCAAGTTTCCTTTAATTGACGAACAAGGTGGGAAAAAGTTTGTTTCTGCAAGGATAGCTTGTTGCTATGCAAATTCAAGGAAATTGCAGCATGACGGTGTCTACAGCAGTAAGAGAGGGTCTCGAGAGTCAAGGAAAAATATTAGTTTTTGTGAAAAGCTCAAATTGATGAAAAAGGGAAACTTTCAATGGATTGAGAATGGAAGGGTGAGGGAATTGTAACCTCATCCACATTTTCAGTAATCAAAGAGATTTTGGGGTCCAAAAGGCTTTTAGTGGGGAGGAATGATCAAGTTCTCAGTATTAATCTCAAAAATGGAAGTTCTCATAAGTGATTAGAACCTGAACGATAGTGAGGAACTCATCGCTAGGAATCCAGCACAATTTCCTTCATCAAAAACTGACTCCACATGAGGAATATTGGGCATGTTGTTCATTTTCCTAAACAACTAAATTTTTTGCAGAAAAGGATAGAATGGTGACATGGTAGCCTAGTCAGTAAAAAAATATATATTTTGGGAATATTCCTTTAGTTTTCCCAATAAAACTATGACAAATGTCACTGCAGGATTTGCTAGAAAGTTGGGAAGGTGAATTTTTTTTTATTATATCCTAAGGTTGAAATCATTTTATATAGATCAGGTGCATTTTTTTTATTATATGGTCAGAGGACTATATATTTCATGGTCGAAATATTTTATATCGTTGAAATATTTTCTATAGCAAAATATTTTCCTAAGGTTCAAATTATATGTTAAATGGTGTGGAAAAAAAATATTAGAGGCGGAAGAGCAGAGATCGGGGTTAACCCCACGACCTCCACCGCACCGACACAAATTCTAACCACTACACCTGCACCAAAGTTCTTAATTTAACATGTCACCAACATTTACTTGTTTCAATATAGTTTGATAGTGGCGGAGGAGGGGGCCAACCCCCTCATAACAGAACCACAGTGCTATGACGAGGAGCAAAGACTATTCCAAATGGCAGAGTTAAGTTTTAAAATAGGTTTTATTAACCCATAAACATGTATTAGTTCTAATCCATTTATTAATTTGGATTTCTTTTAAAAAGCGCATTTAGGGCTAACCATAGTTTATCAAGTGATTAAATTCCCACTTAAATTAATTAAATTGCTCTTAATTCAGTGGTGGAGTTGGCGAAGTCTGCCATTTTTGGTAGGACTCCAAAATTAGTGGCACTAACTAGAGTTCTCTCTAGTTTTGGAGGAGATTTCCTACGAAAAACTGATTGTGCCATAAGATTTGTAAAATTCGACCATTTTTGGGTCAGAAAGAGTCTATCCTAGAATTTTTCGATGTTCTGAGCATGTTGGAGCAGGTTTTAGAAGCAGTATGGGATTGTAAAGAACACTTTTTTCAATTTTGAGCTAATACAGAGACCCAAGCCATGGAAGTTGGACCAAGGAGATGTAGCCCAGGAGAGCTGAACTCCTTCATCAAAAAACTGTGTTAATGGATCATTTGATGGTTTGTTTTACATTTTATTGTTTTTGTTCAACGTTATGTTTTAATGTTACTATGCTCATGAATTGAACATAAAAATCAATATATTTACATGTTTGACACTCACAAACACCTCAAGAAACCTATGCACATGAATCAAATGATCAAAAATTTATTTACAATTCTGAAGATCAAATTATCACAGTAAACATAACATTCAAATTTATATTGCTTTGCTGCTACTTCCTGCCTTGGTTTGTCATCATATATCCTCCCGTTTAAGAGCTTCCCACATCTCCTCCGAGCTAGGAAGAGTAGCCATGCCCAAAATGATTTAGACAAAATTTTCCTAGTCTTCAGTGACTGCATCCTGACCGTAAATCCAGGATATGTTGTAGTCCCTATGGAAGCTAGCTGAACACGAATCCCTTGCAATATGATAAGGAAGGGATCAATTTCTTCTCCCTTCTGCATCTGAAATAGTCTCAGATGACTTTCATGCAACATCTTCCATAGGACGGAAGATCCCATGTACAATGTGGTCAAGGCCACCCACATGTCACTTGTTGTGTTCTTCTCAGGAATATATGGGATCACATAATCCTTGACTTTGTCCATGATCATGATCTTAGCTTTCTCTTGAGCATTGTCCTACTTATTGAGAGGGTTAGCATCAAACATAACAATAACTGTGTTAAAGGAATAATCCTTGATGTGATGTTCATCCAAAACTACCAAGATCCTAGACTTCCACATGACAAAGTTGCATGATCCATCCAACTTGTCCTGATCCTTCAGCCCACTCATGCCCATCTCTAATCAAATAACTGTCGAACAAGTTCCTTTATCCCTCTTTTTTTGTCTCCCCATAAAAACTTGTATATGGATAAATTTGGCACTAGAAATCCTCTAAGGAACAAGCTCCTTGTGAATCTCAATTTCCTTCATGGAAATCCTTCTGCCAACAAATTTCGAAGAACCCCTCTCTGATCTATATTTTCTACTGCTCATCATTGGGTCTAAACTTTTCAGCAAGAAATATTCAGAGGAACTGATTTCCTCTACTTTTTTTCTTATCAACTAGACACTGTTCTGCACTAACAAAATCAACATCCTACCAACAACTCCGGATAGAAACTGTACTGCACCTCCAGCCATGGCAACTGGAAAAATGAGACTCAATAACCTCTGCACTGGTCCAACAATCATTGCACTACGTTCTGTAGCTACAACGTGACCCTAGCAGGCTAACGTAGGCTCTTCGTGAGCCTTCCGTGGTGACTGTGTCACGCTTCCTTTTCCTCTCTTGCCCATAACTGCATTTTCTATAAGGACAACTGCTTTCCCGCAACATATTTTCCTCTCTCCTTTAATTAGTGGCTTTAGGTCTTATTGATCTGAAATTCGTCTAATACCATGTGAAATTTTCTGAATATAGCAAACATAAATCCTATTGTAGTTAATTGATTTTCACTTTCTACTTATTTTATTTAATTAACATGTTATTTACATAATTATTCAATAAAAATTAATGCAAATAGACTACATCATACACCAATATATAGATTAAGTATTGAAAATAAGATGAGACAAAAAAACAAAGGACACACTTAATTTTGGACTATGCGTTCCCCGAAAAACCTAATGCGGGAAAATCAGTGCAACATATATCAGGTTTTTATTATTAAGAAAATTTCTTAATACAACTAGGGTGCCAAATCTAGCTCAGCCAACAGAGAAACTCTTGAAAGAGGTACCTCCACTTGGAGACAAATTTTTTGGCTGATCTAGCAGCTGAATGATCAAACCCCATAGGTGACTGAACTATCCCTAGTGTTGTGTAGTAGCAGATGCTCCCAACTCTACGCTGGGACTGCATCACCCCTTTTAGGAGCTACGTTAACCTCCACGTGAGCCTTCCCAACTCAGAAATTGATCTGCTAAATTGATGTTTGATCTGCCTCACAGAAACCCCAAAAATTCTCCTTCAGTGACCGCGTGAACTCTCCAGGCTCTGTGTAACCCACTCAGGTGTTGCGTTGTCTCTCCTTCATGCTGCGATGCCTCTCTACAATTTATTCTCGGTCTTGGACTAAATTCCAACTTTCAAACTTTCCCCTCTGTGCAATAGAACTCACTCCGAAATTCTCAATAATACATGCCCCAAAATTTTGATTTAGCTCAAGTGCTCCTCTCCTTGTGTGCATTCTCAAACTAACCCTCAAGTATTCCTTTATAACTTTCCTATTGAGATATCTACGATCATGATCAAATCTTTAATCAACAGCTAAGATTAAAAATAGACTTGATCCTCGTCACTTAGAAGCTTCTCGCCCATATTTACATTAATTCTATTTAATTATTTTAATTTCCTAAGTTTTAACTTAGGCTCCATTAAAAATAATTAATTATTTGAATAAAATGCACTACGGGTGGAATATCTCCAAACGATTTTTGGGTCTTGGAGATCTCATGTGTTCTATCCCCTCCACAAAATTTCAGAGCTATAGCACATCCGAAGCTACCCAATAATAAACACTTTATACTATCAATCCTCTGTCATTTAGAGGAAATTAGGACATTCCATAGAGAAATAAGATTCTACCTACGATTATATCCCTATCTTCCTTCCTAGCAGAAATGGTAAAATTTCCCTGGATTGATGATTATTACCACACCGCAACCACAACTCCTTATTTGGTAATATCTATCAAAAAACCCCAGTGGAAAACTACCCCATAACTCTTTGTACTTAATGGACCTCCAAGATTTATTCCATTTCCTCTCACCCATTTCTTCGTATGTAGCGATGATATTAATTATATTGTTCCTAGGCCTTCGATTTTTTTGCTGAAAAATGTCTTCATTCTGACTACCCAATATAGTCCAAAGGATAAAGAAATGAAGAATCTTATGATATTTCTTTAGAAATAACCATCTCTTGATATAGTTTTCCATGGAACTGTCGCATTGTATCGGTTTGATTTTCATTGTTGGAAGAGCCCCATTCCATACCTCTAGAGAAGGAGAATATTTTTCATCCAATTACTAATAAATAAAAAGACATGGATATTAAACTTTAAAGAATACCTATAATGGCATCCATAAATGAAGTTGGTTCAAGGAAACATGAGAAACTTTTACCCTTAATTTTGTTAAAGAATGGACTTTATTTTAATATCATTGTAAACCCTCCATTTTCACACAAAACAAAGTAAAAATGATAAGATAAATGAATAACTTTATTTATCTAAAATAGTTATAAAATATAATCCTTGTAGGTGTATTCTCCATTAAATATTTAATTTTTTCTATAATTTTCTAATAAAAAGGGTTATTATTCCTTTTTAATAAAAATTCTATTTTATTATTATTAATAGTTTTAATTATTTTTATTTTTATTTTGTATAATGTATCTAATTATATTTAGTATTAGTTAGTCACATTTAAAAATTATAAAATATACTAAGAATAAGAAATAAATAAATAGTAATAACAAACAAATATTAGACAAAAATAAAATACTCAATTTCCACTTTATTTTTTCATCCACTTTATATAGAGATAAAGCAATTAAAGTAAAACAAAATGACTTTAATATTAAAGAGAGATCTAATTGTTTCACTACTTAAGAGGGAGATGACATATGTCATGCAAATGTAATACCCTGCTACAATTACATGACATGAATTTATGTTTATTTGTAATTATTTAACTTAGAAAGGTTGACCATAGGGCTAATATCAGATTTGATTATGTGTAGATATTTTGTATAGAATAATAAATAAATGTTTTTTTTTTTTTATGAACTATTATGGGAACTAGAATTTGAGTAGTTAGAGTACTTTTCTTCCAAGAACAATTTAGGTGCTTGGAGGCCCAGGTAGTGGATAGGTAAACGTGGTGGTTTTCACATTTGTAACCTCCCATGATTCCCAAGTTTCTAAGCGAAATAACTACCACCAAGGAGATAACATAACTAGAGATAATGTTTTTTTTGGTCGAATATAAAAATTAAAAATTAAAAATAAGAATAATAAGAAAGGAGCAAAGGAAGAGAAGCGACATAATGACGCAAGAGAAATACAATGTTCGAGGATGAGAAATATATACTTGTAAATTCCTAGGTACACGAAGGAAAGAATACGAATAAACATGAATATGGAAAAGGGTTGCTAGAATCTCTGTGGTGGAGGAGGAATAATATCATCATACAATTATAAGTTCCTATTAGCAAAGAAGCTTGAGGCTAGAGGGGAATCACTATAGTTGCAATTCATTGGTTGGCTGGAACATGTTGTTTTCCACTATATTTCTCAGGTGTTTATAAATAAAAGAAATACTATAGATAGTCTGTTATTAGGACATTTGGTTTGAAATATGTTTTCTATTGAATGATTTTTAAGATACATAGGAATTATTAAGAATAATTCCCTAAACAATGCATTCAATGATCAAAGAAAATAATCAATGATTGGCATGCAACAATAGATGCACATTAATGCATATTTTTTAGTATACAAAGGAAATTATTAAGAATAAATAGTAAAAAATGCATTCAATGATCAAAGAAAAGAATCAATGATTACCATTCCACAATAGATGCACATTAACGCATATGAATTTCATAGTAAGTGCATATATATGAATTATGAATGGAGCAGATATAATTATGCTTGCACTAATAAAAATCTAAATTTAGTTTAGAAAATTCTGGTTTTTTCTTTAAAATAAAAATTATTATGGTTTTTCTTATTATTTTAAATATTATAGAAACATAGAAATTATTTATATGCATTATTACAAGATACTATATAGCTATCATATCTAAACATGTTATACATGTCGATAGAATATAGGGATAATTTTTACTATTAATTGAACTAAACCATGGTGAAGTAAAACATTCCTAAAACATAGTTAGGGAATCCATTACTATTTCTGTAAGAATATTTTCTAGATGAACTTTGAGTTTAGACCTAGGGTCAATTACTAAAGGAAATAAGTATTATAGAATAAAGAGAGTACTTGTTAAAATAACGAGAAGTAAGAAACTAAATAAAAATGTAAGCATGCATTTTATTAGTTGAGGTCCTTGTTGAAATAAGCCATAGAAAGGAAGAAAAATATCGAATACTAAAGGCGTTTATATAGTAGTATACTAAAAAAAAATTATTAAATCATATACATTAAGTATGCCAAACTTGTTTTTTAATCCCTGATCGGGGTGCCAAGTGTGCTGAGGAAGGTGTGAGGTTGCAGTAGGTCATGCGGGCCACATGGAGTAACAGTGATGACACATCGTGATAGTTGCATGTGGCTTCATCCACGCCAAATAATGACAACATTTAATCTAGATGGAAGACATCAGAGATTGTCAGAACGATTTTGGGGAAAACTTCAGTGTGGGAGGGAGAAAAGGAAGGGTAAAAACATTCAATTAGGTCATGAACATATTATTGTTGAGCAAGTAATGAAGGAAGTTGGGCAAAACACAGGTGAGTAGATGAGGGAGTTGTAAAAATTTGCGTGTCATTTCCCTCGGTATGTATCTAGCTTCTCCCTAAGTATAATTGTCTCTGCGATCAGAAAATGCCTTCATCCATATGATTTGATTCTTTGTTCTGCACTTAGAATGGATGCGTACCACCCTAGTTTAGTTACGTTGTGTGCCTTGGATGATGATATGTCTGAGAGGAATTTAACATGGTTTTCTAAGGCTGACAACTCCTACTAGTTTTTTTACTGGGTTTTAATTTTGCATGGAACTCCTGCTTTGGTCCTCCTTTATGAGTCCATCTGTGTTTATCATTTCGTTGGTGATGGTGTTTCCCATATCCTGAGAATGGAGAATGCAAGGAAGGTGGCAGGAAAAATTGATGGGGAAACCCTAAGCCTTGACTTGGTCTGTCATTTTAATTATTTTCTTAACCCTACATACCATTTACATATCTTTTCATGTCAAGTTTAAAATCTTGTATATCATATCCATACCATCGTGTGTCAATTTCATAGCTCTGCATGTTAGTTTCATTGTTATGCATGTCAATTTCATAGTTTGGTATGTTCATTTCATAGTTCTGCATATAAAATTCACAGCTCAGCTAGAAAATTTCGTAGTTCTCTTTGCCAAGTCAACGGGACTGTAGGACAACTTCAAAGTCCTACATGCCAATTTTTTAGTTATGCAAGGAAATTTTACAAAATTTCTTGCATGTCTTACAATGAAAATTTAGGGGTTAGAGGTTCATTTGATAATGTTACTAGAGTCACAGCAAGTGCTCAGCATGCAAAATTTTTGTTGTTATTTGGGGGGGTTAACTCAATTACCAAACAAGGTGAGATTTTCTTCTTAGGATGCATGGGAGCAACGGATCAGTTTGTCGGTGTCAATAATTTTCTAGACATTTTCTCGTTGTTTGTGGTGAAAGGGAACATATTGCTTCTCCATGTCACTTCTTTAATCCATATCCATGCTGAAAAGGGGACATATAACAAAAGTCGGAAGGTGGAGGCACGTTTGTGAGGCCTTTCTTTTTCACTACAAGGAAAAGACCCTCTAGAGGATTTTTTTGAGGAAACCCTTATACAAAATGGCCCAAATAGCCATTTTTACCAGAGGTCACTAGAGGAGTTTGGAAGGTGGAGGCTTTTTTGGATGCTTTTTTTGCAGTGCATTTCTAATCATAACATGCACTAGTGCGTTTTATATAAAGTGCACTGGTACGTACTATAAAATGGCACATCGAGACACTATGCTCTTCGTACAAACTAGCCTGGTGCATCTTACCAATCAAACACACCGTGTGTACTATCAAATGGCACACTGAGACATTCTCTCACTATACAAATTGTCCTGGTGCATACCGTAAAGAAGTGTGGTGCTCCATTCATAAAATTGCTCGGTGCATCTCATAACCGAGCGCACCAAAAAAGGTTAATTTAAAAAAAAAATTACCGATCTTAAAAAATGTCATTTTTACTTGTTCAATGCTCTATAGCTCTCAAGCACTGATGTGAGTTTCTCTTCTCTAAGACGCCCTGCCATCGATTCTCCCATTGCCCACATTTCTTCTGTCCATTGCTCACTGTGTGGAGTTCGAATTTTCGAAAATGGTGGGAAAATGTTTTTTTTAGTATTCCTCAGCAAAGAAGCTTCCACGACACGCAAATGTGTAGGTAATATACTTGTTTTACAATAACTCAACCTTTTAGCAGATTAATTTTTGAAATTCACTTAAACTTTACTCTTTAAAAAAAAAATTATGTGCAGTGTGTTTGAGCCATTCGGCTCGCGCCATTCGCAATGCTGCCAGTAAATTTACAAGCCACACTGCGAACGGTGTTAATGAAAATCAAACTAGATTTTGGTGTGCTACTGAGAAAACATGCATCAATTTAATAGTAAAATAGTGCCGTGCATGTCGGTTGTCTGTTGCACCGACCATATAAAATTTTTAAAAATAGCACACTATGTAGGACTGTATGGCGATGTGGTCATTTACCCGACAACACCAGGATTTGTGTATGGTTATTGGTCTGTGCATTGACAAAAATAACCTCCCTGGGGAAGATAGTTCTTTAAACACACCGCACAAAAAATATTTCATATTTGTGCGATGCGTGAAGCTTTTTCATGTGCACCATGGGTGGTGCGTGATAAAACAGGTATGCACCGGTAGTGGTACGTGAATATTTTTTTGTGTGCACCGAATGTTTTATTTTTTAAATAAAAACTATGTGTGAGTGTGTGTGTGTGTGTGTAAATACATTTTCTATTTAATAAAAAAATGTATTTGATATGTGAATCATTAAGCAACATCAACGAAGAGAGGAAAGGGAACAATAAGAGAATATGGAGGACAATTATAACATGATTCAGCAGTGGGAGGCATGGGAGAGGGAGAGACTTTTACCCTCGCCCTATTACGACACTCACCTAGTTTCTCTTAAGGGAGGTAGGCCTCCTTATGTTGTACGAGGAGGTTACATCCCTCAAGGGGAACAAGGTTTCATTGGCACAGTTGATCTACAAGTGGGATGCCCACCGATAGGCTTTCTGGATCGGTTCCTGAAAGTGGTAAATGCCCACTTAGGAGGAAATTTATTTTATTATTGGCCTATATAAGACAGGTTAGGACTTTCCCCATCTCCCAGATGTCCCCATCGGTTATGCAGCAGGGAGTCAGTTGGTGTACTCCCAGAGATACATTAGGGACGATATATTTTCTCTTGCAGATTTGTAGGTGTCTAGTGGTCAGTTACGCATTTATTTGTTTGGTCCAGAGGAGGTGAGGTGTCTCTCACTACTACTGATGACCATTACACATTATACTAGTGACAGGAAAGGAATTAGTTTCTCGCTTTTATTTTATGTTGATTCTTTATTCCAGACACCATGACTTGTGATATGGTCAGCCATTTTTTTGCGGCACTTCTCTATAGCATTAGATACATTTCATTCTCAGGCATGTGGGAGGTTGACCTTCCCTTTTGCTTCATATTTATTTTGCTTATTTTTTGAGATGTTTCCGGAGAAGATTCCTACTTTTGTTCGGTATCATTTTAGGCTAATGTTACATGTATGGGTGCAGATGTGTGGCCAACTGATGCCCAAGAGGGGCCTGCCCAACCAGCTGGCCAGGATATATAGTGATGCCCTGGAGCTGCTAGTGAGTGTTGATGATCAAATGTTTGTGATGGTGTCGTGTCCATACACATGTTTGGATTGGCGAAGGTGTACCAGCATACTCTTCACATAGGATGAGCCACTGGATGATAGAGGTAATATTAGTGTTTTCTTTAAATTAATATAGTTTCATTTTATTTTTTTAATTAATTAATTAGAATAAAATTTATTCTAACACATTCTTTAACTTGTTTTATTAAATTTTTTAATGAAATTGTCTAATTATTATTTTGTACTATATATTTTGTATATATTGGCATATTCTTTGGGGACATGATTCCACCCCCCACTGAATGATCCTGTAGAATATGTCAAGGAGATAGCGTAGGTCGCAGATCAGGGGGACAGACCTAATCCTCCTGTGTAGATACCCATGGGGATGCGACATAGAGTGGACATTCGATTCAGGATGGAGTTGGGCGACCGACTGTGTTGACTCCTGGTTGATAAGGGAGTCTGCGCTGCTACGATGAGGGATTCTGCCTTGCTCTATCGCGTGTCATATCGTTGGAGCTTTCAGGCTACTGGTGCCTAGGAGGGATAGGCATCGTGGATATGCGTGATAGAGCAGCTCATTGGATGATCATGATTATGAGGGGAGTGATCAACATTATAGTAATCCACCTCCTCCACCTTAACCTCGCACCGGAGATGATAAGTCAACATCGAGTCTTCATCAGTAGGTATCTTCTAAGCAAGCAACATCTCAGTAGGAACCTAGTCCTGACTAGACATGACCATTGATTAAGCATGCGCTTGATCATGACCAGGCAGGTCCATCTTAGCAGGTGCTACTAAGGGGTAACATTCTTGGGTGGTAGTTGATAGATATCCCTCTGAGGGCTTTCCAATGCCCGAGGAATACTGTCAGATTAGCTGTAAAGTTACAAAGACATTACACACATGTTCATACTAATGAATAATTAACAAAGCGAGATATTGAAGGATTATCTCTTTTTGGATAGTAGATCTTACAGAGAGTGCTAAGCGGCGTGGTAGAAGTGCTTCCTCACCGGCTCCAGATCTAGATCCTGAAACCAAACAAATCATCCGTGTAATCTTCACAGTGGTATCGCTTTCTAACAATTAAACAAGTATATAATCAACATTTAACTATGCAAATTTGAGCCATTTATATCACGCTTCATAGAAAAATGAACAAAAAATGTGACATTGAATTATCAAATGGAAAAAATAGATACAACTCTATTGATTTATAAGAAGGAGGATTACAACCGTTGCTTTTACCAAGCCCTCCTCTATCCTCCAAATCCTCTCTCTCTTTCTCTATCTCTGAGTGTGATGATGCTTGGGCTAATAGTCCTCAATGAACCTTGCCAATGCTTAAGCCTCACACTCAACAATGAATTTCTGCTCTACATATGATCAAGCCTTCGACCTTTGACCAAGATCCCAAACCTCCATTTTATTGGAAATGGAGGGGACAAAACTTTCCAATCCTTTCAATCAGTTCGAATTGGGAAAGATCTTGATGTTTCCTTGCCTATCCTTTCTTTTTCCTTCTATAGGATTTCAATTGTGTTTGGAAATATATAATAAAAGGTTTATACCATAAGTTTATTTTTCTGAACTGACTCTTCTGAGAAAAAGCATGAAATGCTAGTCAATTTCCGCAGGCTATTTCCCTTTTCACTTTCAAATATAGATAAAGTTGCCCCTTAGGCAAGACAACGTGTTAACCTAAGCACTAATGCTCCCTTTGAATAGCTGGGATGTGTTATAACTCGACCTAGTTGTCTCTGGGGGTGCGTTACCTTGGAAAAATGGATGTTTTTCTCGGTCATTTTCTTCCTTCCATGTTACCTTCTCCTCTGAGCTGATGATGAGGTAATTTTCGTTGTAATGAATTCCTCCCTAAAGTGTGAGGTCAGAGGTGAAGACGATGGCTGAAATACTTTATAATATAGAGTAGAGCAAGAGGAGTTGGAAGACCGGGGAAAACCTGAAACAACAACATATGTAAGAAATATAAGAATCTGTCCTGAGTTGAGTATTTCCTATGCTCAGTAGTTATATCAAAATGATTTCTCTATAAAGAGATATGACCAATGTGTCCATCGATAGGCATAATGTGGAAGCTTGTGTCATGACAGGATCAATCTGATAAGCTGTCTCTGAAAACAATATCGCAACTTGAGAGAGGAAACACAGCTGAAATGATGTAAGCCTAAACCCAAGGTCTTGGTCACCGCTTAACTAAACTCCATATTTTTGCACATGTGAATGAAGGATTTGTAGTCAAACATGATGGAAATCATCTGATTACCAGTCAATAAAGAAAATTGTTAACAAACGTGAGGGTGGCCACCATTAAGGATGATGGTCCCCAAGATGCACAATACAATCTAGCGAGTGTGAATAAAAGGAGTTGATGTCAAACACTCATAGAATCATTCGCCTGGGAGTAAATAATGAGAACCCCCAATTAACCACAAGGTAACTTGCCACTGAGTTCTGCAAGCACCTGGGTACTGGTGTGTTTTGGATCAACTTCCTAGATAAGATGTTGAAGTCGATAGGAATAGATCTATCGAAAGGAAGGCACTGAGGTGTCATACATCATTCGACACAAAACGGGTAAAATTGATTTTGTTTTGAATATAGTTAAGAGAAAATTAGAGTAACTGATGGCGAAAGATGATTTTTGGTATATGATGGCTTGGCTGATAGAGGAATCAGTAGATAGCGAGGTCCTCTTGAATAATAGAAGGCACAGCAACAGGGTAACAGGCATGTTAGTCTTAATGAACACCAAAGGGTGTTAGGATTCACCAATGCAGTTGCATCGACATACAAAGGCTAAACTCATAAATGGTAGGGTTTTGCTAATTGTCACTGAATTTTCTGGGAAGTTCCATGTTCAAGATTTTGTGCTGCCAAATCGAACTTTAGAGTATAACAGAATAAATATCCACTTTATCAAAAAAATTTCCCTTCTAATTAAGTTTAATGAGTCCATACGAGTAAACTCGGTGATATTTTCATATTTAGGGAGTCTAAAAAACGTCGTAAAAGACAACTCCAGGGGGTACCTTTGTCATGTTTGATAACCGGGCATGATGAAAGGAGAATAGTAAGCCTGACGCATTTCATTTTCCATAAGTTAATCCTTTAAACTTGGATAAAGTGATAAAACTATGTTCAATGGAAATCTGCCTCATTTTTTTATGAGTATGAGGAGATGGAGTAAACTCAATATTATTCATGAAGTTTTAACAAGTCATACAAATAAAAAATCAACGCTCTTCGTGAAATTTTAACGAGTCCAATAGAGAAAAATTGGGTTACTTTTTCATTTTTTCAACGAGTTATAAAAATATGGAGAAGAATGCCTCATATTTCTTCATCTTTTTAGTTTAACGATCCCAACAAAGAAAACTCGGGATTTTTCCAGTTTTACGAGCTAGAAAAAGTCCCTAAAAATAAAGCTTGTTGCTTCTTCGCGTAAGTTTAACAAGCCTGAAGAAGAGAACTCGAGGTTTTTCATATTTAGGAGTGATAAAAATACCATTAAAAGAATGCTCATTGCTTCTTTGCATAATTTTAATGAGCCTGAAGAAGAGAACTCAAGGTTTTTTGGTTTAACAAGTGAGAAAAATACCATAAAAAGAATGCTCGAAATTTCTTGATCTCTTTCTTGTCAATAGAAAGATCTATGCTGGGAATTTTCTCGTAAAACCAAGTAAAATCATCGTCGAACTCCTTTAAAAGGGATGTGAAGCGTGGAATTTCCTTGGGACTGAAATTGGTTTCAATATGTATATTTTCCACAATACTCGTTTTGATCAAGATATCAATGAGCATATTGTTGGAAATATTTCCCATGTTCCCTTCCGTGTCGATAGTTTGAGCAGTCATGTAAGTGGAGGGAAAAATCTCAAGTGGTTCAAAAGATGAGATTTGAATAGTGGTCACATCTAAATCAAATATCAAAGCGCGATGATGAAACTCTCCTCAAGGTTGTTCCTCTAGAGACATGATCTCTCGAATAGCTTCGTCCGTAGGTAGGAATTCATCGAGGAGATCCTTAGAAGGAACTATGATGGGTAACAGGGTGGTACCATTGGTCGAAACCAAAGTAGTGGAGGGTTCAGATGCTAATTGGATGGCTTGATAAGCCAACTTAGCCAGTGATTGCGACATATAATATCCATAGGAATCAATTTATGAAGGTACTGATAGGATCCATGGATCGATAGAGCCATCAGAAATGGTGGATATCGTTGCAATCGTGTGTGGAACCTTAGGCAACGGGAGAGGAAAACAACCCATCAGGGAAGATGCCTTAAGAAGACCAGTACCGACATTAATGTAAGATTCAAGAACCCCTCCTACTAGGGGTATAGTGCTACTAGGTAACATGGAATAATCAGGGGTACAAAAGGATAATTGATCCACTCTAACTATCTTCCCATCCAATGGAAAAATGATGAGTCGGAAAACTGAAGAGGCAATGGCAGTCATTTCGTGAGACCAACTGCGACCCAGCAACAGATTATAGTCGAGATGATGATCTACGACTTTTATGTCCACGGTTATCATTTTCCCACTAAGTGAAATGGGAAAGCTAGCAAGGTAGCTTTTTGGGAGGAAAGTGTGGCCATTGAAAGCTTTAAGGGAATTCGAACGCAGAGACAAAGTGGTAGAACTCAAAGCGAGCCAGCACGTAGTTGACATAATGCAGGTCAAAGTACCTTTCCCTATGGTAGTGCGAAGGATTGGTATCCCTTTCGACACAACTTGAACCTAGAAAGCAAGCTGGTGTGAAAGGTGAGGTTTGGATTTTTCCATGTCAAATATGGCTGGCATAGAATCCTAGGGGTCAATTCCACGAATGGCCGAAATCAGAGCTTCCCTTTGCATTGGGTAGGTTTGCAATACTTTGAGTGTAGACATGGCTGACGGTTCTTGTGCCAAATATTCTACAATGTTGTAGTTTTGGGAAGCGCATGCAGAGGTGTTATGAGTCATGCATCAAATTGTGCCTTTAGGGGGATGAATCGCGGGGTTAGCAGCAGGCCTTTCGATATGAAAATTGTTAGGTGGTAGTGGATTCGATCTTGAACTAGGTTCTTGAGCCTCAATGATTGGATTTCCATAGATTTTATCTCGGGTTTGGAGTTTAATATTCTCCATGCCATAAATGGCATATGATCCTTCACTGGAAGTATGAGTACCACCGGTACCCCTTGGGGGGGGGGGGGGTTGGGGCGAGTTTGCAACCATGTGTTGTTGTTTCTTCTATGGATTAGGGAAGGGATTGTGAAGGACAACAAGTGTTCTTCCAGAGTCCTTGTTTGTAATAATTTTTTTGCATTCCTGTAGCCAAGGACATTTGTATTTCAAGTGGTCCTCCACACAAATTATGCAAGGGAATCTCATTGGTTTCTCCTTTCCTTTCTCGTCTTTAGTAGCATTTCTCTGATTGGGATTATTTTGAGTGGACTGCTATTGAGAAGGAGAGATATTTTTCTTATTCTCCTTGTTGTTAATGCTAGGTTTTTGTGTAGACTTCACAGAGTTTACCTCAGCGATGGAAAGAGAAATTGATTGGTTAAGGGTGGTGGTAGCCAAAGATTGCTAGGAATTTTTCCCACTAATTTGTTTTATGGGTACGCCGGAGGTTGCACCAATGGGGCCGTCGGCGTGTGCTCTGAGTAATTGAGTAGCAGGAGGATTTGGGTTGCTAGGGGCATGGGGAAGTAAGTCATACACCATGCCAAATTGTGAATAGATGAGAACAAGATTCCATGCATGATGGATGGATTGGTCTTGCGTGACTGCACCAGACAAGGAAACGTCCTTAGTAAGGGGTGGTAAGAGTGACTTACAAAACCAGTTTGATAAGAGATGATCGAGGATTGGCACTTTGACTAACCTCCGCCTACATCTACATTCATGAATGTGATCAGAGATGTGGGTGATGGTGTCTTGGCATAGCGAGGTTAAGATTTATGTTCTGGTTTCGTATCAAATAGGTAATTGGAATTTCTTAAGAAATTATATTGCCAAGGTGCCAAAATTATTGACAGCCCCATGTGGTAACTTAATGTACCATTTGGCAGCGTTGCCTGTGAGAGTGTCGGGGAAAAGTTTGAGATGGATATTATCATCCACCATGGAGTTAGAAACAAACCATAGATGAAAGGTGGTGATGTGTGTAGCCAGATCATGTCCTTATTTCCCTTCAAATTTAGGGATGTTAGACGGAATCTTATGCAGTACTGGAGGCAAGAGTGGGTTCTAGATGATGGGATCATTGGTCAATTTGTAGAGGTCAGGGATGTCTAAAGCTGAGAAGAACGGAAGTTGCATATTTGCCCTATATTTAGCCAAGGAAGGGTTGGTTGACCATTTGGACCATAGGGTCCACCCATCAATGTATTACCAATGGGATAAGTAGGACTTTGTTGATAAAAGTTTCTAGTGAGAGGGTGTGTAGGGGTGTATGGTTGTTGTATGTAGGGTATGTTGTACTGGGGGGAAAACTATTGGTTTCCCCTAGTGTAATATTTTCCCCCTTGCCAAAATTGATTTTGGGGTTGGGTCGCCCATATGGACGCGATAGAGTTAGCTAGTGGCATACTGCTATTCACATAGTTGACCATCGGTATAGACCCTACACCGAAAGTTTGACAACTCAAAGGACATCATTAAAAATTGTCTGTCTTGCTTGTCCTATTGAATGTAGGGGTGTTGAAGTGCCCCCTCGAACATATGTATTGGTGACACTTCCCCCTTGCATAATAGCCAAGAGGTTTGAACTCAACAATGGGTTCCAACCGAAAGGGTTACTAAAAGGAACCAAAGTAGCCCCGCTAGTGGGAACAGAAACCGTGGATCCAAGTGTAGTCACTGTAGAAGCAGATCCCAAAGGGTTTGGAGGTCCACTTATAGTTATGGTGACCAGATTACTGGGACCAGGTATAGACCTACTACTCGGGTTTCCAATCATTTACATAGAACTGACAATTGGCAAGGAAGATAGTGGTGGAACCGAGTTGGCCACCAACAGCATCGACCCTATGGTCATCGGTTGTGAAATGGATGTAGGTGCAACTGAAGAAATGACTTGCCCTGCTGTAGCCTAAACTAACAATGGCCCTCATGGGTCAGTGAGAGGAGGATTGTAAGGAGGTACGACCCCTTCCTTAAAGGATCCTTTTGAAACTTCGTATGATACAGAGCTATATGAAAGTCAAGGGTTGTCACTAGAGACTGTTCTTCTGGATAAGGCACTGGCTCACTGAGACTCAACTCCTCCCGAGGTGTCAATGGAGGGAAACCTTGCTTCTTTCTAGAAAGACGACGAGAGTCGAAGGATGCGATGGTGACCTGTTTAATTTTATCAAATTTTTATTGTGATGTATTATAAAGTCTCAATGATAGTAATCACACACCTAAAAAGAAAAAAGAAAAAAGGACTTCTAAAATGAATCAATCAAGCAACTAGAATGGGTATGACCCTGTCCGAGTACTACAGTTTGTTGGAGATGAAACCCAGTATCACAATAGCATAGAGAGAGAGTTGGTCAAATATATAGTTACAGTTACTCTAGAGCTTCACCCAAAACTTAGACAATAGGTGTAAGCACTTTTATGAAGATGAGTACCCTCCTAAAGACCGAAGACAGAGTAGGTCCTGCTATTTTAGGTACCAAGGCAGCCCATCCCAGTCACCTTGTGTAAGTCCCTAAAAATTGTCGTAACTAAATATACCTCAAATTACAGACACTCTCAGGGGGGTTACGGTCATAAACATCATGCTATATGGGCAAAACACCTAGATACCCAATCTAGTTTTGACATCCCCAAGGGGAACCCCAATATATAGCAGGCCCACCTTGATGCACTCAAAGGCGGGCTACCTTCTCATGCACCCCAGTTTTGTCTCGCGCTTAGCACTAGTAGTAGTGAAGTGGTCCCGACGGTATGAGTGTAGTGGGATTTCATTTTTTAGTGACTCTAGTTTCATGTTTTGTGATCTTGGGTGATTTTATCACTTATCCTACCCAAAGATCCTAGCTTGAACTACTATTGGTGTGAGCTCTAAAAAGGTTATGTGATTAATTTTATTATTTCTTGACTCTTACTGTAATTTCTTATTAGTCTTGCTGAGGGGGAGTGGACGTATGAAATATAATGAGATTCTGACTCAACACCATGTAGAAAATGCTCTAAATATTCCATTTAAATGAAGATTTTATTCTATAGGGAGAGATCTTCAAACATCCATGCACCAAAAATACAAATAATGCAATTCAACCAAAAAAGATTCAAACATCTATCTATCCTCTCTAACAACTTTTTTAACCAAAAAATTCAGAATGAATTCAGCTATGTTCACAAAAACTAAAAAAAAATTCTTCTTCAAAAAGTAGATGCGACTAGCACTAAATTTTGAAACAAGAAAACTAAAAATGTTAGCTAGTAATCAAGCACAGTGATCAAGAAATAGAAGCTAATCTGGTAGCCGATAACTCCACAGCCAAATGGAAACACAATAGGGGTGTAAACAACAAATTTTCTCTGGGTAACGCTGACAAAAAGAGGCTATAGAGCATTAATGATAGGATTAACGCACTATATATGCACATAAGAAGTGTTATAACGTAATGAAACACTCTCAGGGGGACCGTTACTCAAGGTAAAGTTGTACAAATGGCTATGCAGGATCTATTCTGGAATTTGTGAGCTACTGAGATTATTACAGAGCATTCAAACTAATCAGAAGATTATGTGAGCAGAGGGAAAGAGCCAAAGGCTTAGGAACAATCCAGAAACTTGGGATTAAGTCCCCAGTAGAGTCACCATTTTTGCTAAGGGGTAAAATTCTTTGGTGGCAGTTGATAGATATCCATCTCAAGGCTTTCCATTGCCCGAGGTAGACTATCAGATTAACTATAAAGTTACAAAGACATTGCACACATGTTCATATTAATGAATGATTGACAAAGAAATATATTGAAGGATTACCTCTTTATGAACAACAGATCTTACAGATAGCGCTAAGCGATGTGCTAACAGTCCTTCCTCATCAACTCCAAATCAAGATCCTGCAACCAAACAAAGCACCTGTGTAATCTTCACAGTGGTATCGCTTTCTAACAATTAAACAAGTATATAATTGACATTTAACTATGCAAATCTGAGCCATTTATATCATGCTTCATACAAAAATGAACAAAAAATGTGACACTGAAACATTAAATGGAAAAAAAAAGATACAGTTTTATTGATTTATAAGGAGGAGGATTACAACAGTTGGTTGTACCAAGCCCTCCTCTATCTTCCAAATCCTCTCTCTCTTTCTCTATCTCTGAGTGTGATGGTTCTTGGGCTAAGAGTCCTCAATGAACCTTGCCAAACCTTAAGCCTCACACTCAATAATGAATTTTTTCTCTACATATGATCAAACCTTTGACCTTTGACCAAGAGCCCAAACCTCCATTTTATAGGAAATGGAGAGGACAAACCTTTCTAATCCTTTTAATCAGTTCGAATTGGGAAAGATCTTGATGTTTCCTTGCCTATCCTTTCTTTTTCCTTCTATACAAGTTCAGTTGTGTTTGGTAATATCTAATAAAAATTTTATACCAGAAGTTGCTTCTTATAAACTAACTCTTTCTGAGAAAAAGTAGGAAATACCAGTCAGTTTCCACGGGATATTTCCATTTTCACATTCAAACATAGATAAATCTACCCCTTAGGCAAGACAGAGCATTAACCTAGGCACTAATTCTCCCTTTGCATGGCTGGGATGTGTTATAACTCGACCTAGTTGTCTCTGTAGGTGCATTACCTTGGAAAAATGTGTCTTTTTTTGGGTCATTTTTCTCCTTCCATGTTACCTTCTCCTGTGAGATGATGAGGAGGTCATTTTCCCTGTAACAGGCACCATGCTGCATTATCGAGTCATCAACAGGCACCTCGTGAGCAAACACCATTTGATCAGAAATCACCTCCTGAGCAGGCACATCATCCATCTGAGCATGAGGTTGCACCATCAACTGAGCAGACCTCAAGTTCTAGCTATAGTATTGATGTAGTAACACTAGAATTTTGACATTTATCTGCATTTCTATTATAGTTGTATATTTTTGACATTATATATATGGTGCATGTGTTTTATGTTCATGTTGATGTACTTAATTTACATGTTAGTGTTCATCATGATGTGTATATTGTTAGGTCATGTTAGCTATGTTCATTTAATGTGCTTGCAGATAGATGTGTATGTGATAACAACTACTTGATGTGAGATGTATATTTGATGTTTGTGTTGTGATGATGTTATTAAATGCTTATGTTTTGTTAGATGATCATGATCATGATGATTAGATGATGTTAGTGAATTTGAATGTGTATTTTAGAATATGATGTTTGCACGATGGTTATCATGATATTAATATTTTTAATTTAAATCATGATATTTATTAAATATTGTGTATTGGTAATTGTAAAATTGTGTAATTGTAATTATAATTATATGTATATTGATTGTAATTTTAATTTTAAATGTAAATGTATGTAAAGTTGTAAAGTTTTAATTGCAATTGTAATTGTATTGTGAAATTGTAAATTTGTAGTTCTAATTGTATGTATTTTTATCACTCAATTTTATTAAAATTGTAAAATTTTTAAATTTTTAAATTTGTAAAATTGTAAAATTGTAATTGCAATTGTATGCATCATGATTGTAACTGTGATTTTAATTGTAATTATATGTAAAATTGTAAAATTGTAATTCTAATTCTAATTATGATTGTAATTTTAACTATAATTGTACGTAAAATATTTGTAAAATTGTAATTGTAATAGTAATTATATTGTGAAATTGTAAAATTGTAATTGTAATTGTATGTAAAATTGTAAAATTGTAATTTTAATTATAATTGTATGTAAAATATCTGTAAAATTGTAATTGTATGTATTGTCATGATTCAATTTTATTAAAATTGGAAAATTTGTGAAATTGTAAAATTGCAAATTAATTGTCAATTTTGAATCATAACTACCGTAAGTAAAACGTATACCTTACATATTGCTAAATTACCATAATTGTAAAATTGTAAATTTGTAAATTTCTATGACTATAAATAATTGTAAAATAATAAATCTAGAATAATATGAATTTTTGTAACATAATAAAGTTTAGCAAATAATGAAAGTAAATTCATGTTTAAAATTATCATTATTTTATTATGATCTTACATACCAACAATAACAATATACATTAATATATTTATTTAATTTTTGAATATATAATACACACAAACACACACACACACACACACACACACACACACACATAGGGTGCATTTATTTAAGTAATGATATAGTGAAAACCCATTTAAAGAAATCAAGTATTTTTATTGTTTTTAGGAATTGACATAAAAAAAAGAACTTGATACAGCATATAGTTTTCGACATCAACATAAGTGCAAATTATAAAGTGAAAGGATTTTAACATTAACACAATGCAAACCAATTAATTCAAAATACATATTATAATGTTTCGAAAAAATTCGTCTTAGTTATAAGGTTAATTCATATTATTTATAAAAACCCATATTGAATAGTATAAAGGATGAAATAACACTTGTACCATATCACTATCTATTCACATGATCAACCTCATTATCTTCCAGCTCGCATGACATGATAACACTATTGTTCTAAAAAATATGTTTTTATCTAGGGTCATGTCTCAATACAAACCACCAATCCCTATCCACCACATATGGGTAAAAAAACACCTAGTTGCGGTGTTTGGGTAAGCATAAGGCTCCTTAGCTTCATCCCACATCTTTCTAGAGTTGATACATATAAGCCTACTATCACGATATTCCTTTACATTATTTCAATAAAAGGTGTCCCATCACTTGCACCTAAAAATAACATATTGAAAAGAAGAGAAGTCTACTTCAATGATCTCTTGTATCTTTTTGACGTAACCTGATGTCCCTCATACTAGATTTTAATAATGGTGGCTAGCTCGACTAGATTGCTCGAACTCGACTTCCACTCCATAGTCTCGTTTCATGTGTCCATAATTGACATTTTTTGTGCAAAGATCGTGTCCATATGCCCATATAGGTGGGAATAAATGCACTTATAAAAAGTTAAAAATTCATAGTTCCATGTGTCTAATAACCCAAATGTTAAAATATAAAATATAGACATTACATTTCGAAGGCGCATTATTAAGTTTGAAATGTACATAAATAGATTATTACAGAGTTGTTGCACCCAATCGCTATGTTTAGCACATCCTCTTCAGCAGGTGGGTAACAACCGATTGCATAGTATTTCTCTCTGACTCAGTCAGCAACCCAACCTTTGGGGCATATAATTGGCATATTTTATTTTAAATAATCGGGATAAGGCACACTTCTACTATTAAAACATCTAAATTATTTCTTGTCACTATCCCATTTCATCCTCTTTTGTTCATACAATGCGACCCAAATTTATGTCACTTCGGAATTGTAAAGAACGAATTTATTGATTGCTTCAATTTCTGCATTCACTAATGAAATCAAACTGACATATAGTACACTTGAGATAAAAATACACATTATATCGAAGTTAAACATGAATATTTACTTTGTCTAAATATGAAAAATGATAAGTTGCTTACTCTTTATCAAGCTCATTTTAACCTTCGTTTGGAGAAGCCCCCCCTTCTCTTTTATCTTTGTCCCTTTCATCATCCCATATAACTGCACCCGATCTGTTGTCGATCTTCTTGATGTACTCACTGGCATAATAGAAAGACTCATAGGATATGTACCCCTCTTCCATATAACCTTTGGTTTCTGCCCTTTGTTGAACAAAACCTTTCAATTTCTTCATGTACCTCTCTAAGAAGAACATCCAATGAAAAGAAACCACCCCAACTAATTCAACCTCATCTACTAGGTGGATTAGAAGATGAACTTGCAAGTTCATGGAACTCATCGACAATTCCTTCTTAAAAATACAAACAATCGCAACTATCTCCTGAAGCCACCATGTAATGCTAGCCACATGAATATCCTTTGACGTGATCCTACGTACAAATGAAAATAATTTAGATATGGCACATCCTAGGTCTTGGGGGAAGTCATGTTTCACATACCCACACACGAACAAAGGATAATGACACTGGAAATTTATAAACACATGCAATAATACACAAAATTATTTATTTTTTATGATCCCTGCATGGGATAAAACATATTAATATAAAAAACAATAAAATCATGTTTTTGAAATTATACATACTCTTAGAAGATTTAAATGGTCATGTGATTTCTACCCCGACAAATGGTCTTCCACGGTGAAACAATGTCGTAGTGAAGACCCATATGAAGATGGCACACTCACACCCATTATAACTTCCTTTGCCAAATAAAGATCATATTTTTTTAAAATCCATGGGACATCACCTTCTTTGAAACACCAATTAGAGGGACCAATATCTGATATTATACTTTCTAATTGTCTTGGCCAATTTTTCATTTTACTTTTAGAAGTATTAAGATCTTTCCTAACATCCAATGTGTCACTTTGTTTCGATGATGTGTGCCTCCATAAAGAAGATGAAACATTTTTAAATATATACATAGGATATAATAATTGGGTAATACTAACATGCTTTGAATATGGGAGGTTAAAATTTAGATAGATTTCCTTTTCATGCCAATGGGAAATTTATCAACGTAGGTGTCGAAGAGTTCTGGATCATCGAACATATGCTCCCCAATTGAATTGAACATTTCTATGAACTCCTTTTATTTCTCTCTCTCATATGCTCTAATCCATTCAGTTGGTGTCGTTATTACATGCCTTTGGTTTCTCTCTCATTTAACATTAAAAGTGGATGTTTCTCTTCTGTAAGGGTTTTCTTCTGAGAGGAATACCCTAGAGCAGTCATACACTAGATTTTGTAGGTCGTTGGACCATATAGCTTTCAGAGAAGGTCCATAACATTTACATCCATAATACCCTTTTGTTACAAGACCTGCAAAATTATTGTATACAATATGTATGGAAAATTAAAGAATATCATGAAGATCAGAACAATTAAAACAAATTAAATAATTAATATGTGAAAGAATATTGTTATTTATATAAAAAAAGTCAATAAACATGTAATTTATCAGATCAAACTCCTAAGCATGGATAATCATGTTTCATGTAACCACGTATGCCATACAATGTAAAAATCCTCTCTGCTGCGATGGGTCTTGATACATTGTCTACATTTATCCCATCCCATAATTCATTCAATTCATCTACCAGTGGTTGTAAGTATACATATATATTCTTCACTTGTCTTCTACTAGGGAATATGAGAGCGAAAATAAGATGTTCATTCTTCACAGAGAACCATGGGGGGATATTTTTATTGATCACTACTATAGGCCAAACATAATAGTTGGTGTTCTGGAGGGAATATGGGTTGACACCATCCATGGTTATGTTGAGTCGTAGACTTTGTACTTAATCCTTTAATTTTTCGGGCCATCTATCCTCTATATGCTTCATGGCTATTGAATCTGTTGGGATTCCCATAACTCCCAACTCACTTCTATGTGAGGCATGCCATCTCTACAACATAGCTAATTCTTTGTAATGAAAGAACCTTTCAATCCTTGGGATTATAGGCATGCGCCTCAATATCTTAAAAGGAGGACCACGTGATTTACCCTTCTTTTTGTATTTATCATACCTGTCATGACCACATTTCAGAAATAAATCTTTGTCTGTATATTCTCCTTTATATATAATACAAGCATTTGGACATCATGATATGATATGTACTCAATAAACAACATTTTCAACAATTCCTTTGCCTCTTCGCAGCTACCGGGCAAGACATTATCACTCAGAATAACCTGCTCTTTGGATAACCTGTAGTCGTTCATGGAAAATATTAAATGTAAATTGATTTCAATAATTATTAACGTTCATAAAGTTTACCATTTGTAATATTGATTGTGTGACAAGATTTCTAAAAATATCTGGGACTTGATGGTCCGTTACCTCGAAATGTCAGAGAAACATGCATTCGACAAGCCCAAATTTTCTTTCAAGTTGTACAGTGACATCGTTGTCCCAAACTTGGTAGACATTAACTGACCACCAGGTCTAAAAAGAGGGGCGGTGGAAGCATATTTAAGTCTTTTGAAAAAGGTATCAGCGATATGAGCATCATCCCCTAGCTGATCATCGTTCTAGAATGCATCTAACAACATTACCTCCATGGCAATCATATCCCTTAAGTAATCATCCATACCAAACTCTATTTGATTTCCTCCATTTCCAACTTATGAAGAACTACTATTGTTATAGGCATTCCTAATTGGTGAATCTGGATGCAGTGGGAATTGAATATGTGGTTGATTCAACCATTCTTGGTGTTGTTCCTCTCCCAGTTTTTCTCTTAATTCAGCCTTCTCTAGATTTGACATTGTCATGGGGTGAAACGGAAGATGGTAGGTAGGTCGGTCATCATCACTAGAATCCTAATAATTTCAAAAAATATATGTGAACATGATTAGTACAAAATTGATGATATAAATTAGTAAGCACGCTAATGCATGATTAATTGGTTTGATGTTGAAGTAATTACATTATACCAAACAATTATTATTACCACTATTTTCCCAAAATTGTGGCTAGAATATGGAATGCTACAATTGGTAAGGTGAAGCGGCTGTCAATCTTCATCTACCAACCGCACCTTGCAATATGTCGTTCCTTATAAGAGCATCTAACATTTTGGAACTGTTTGAATATTTTGTGCATCTAAACTCGATTCTGAATCTGCATGAGCCTGCAAATTTTTATACATTAATTATATTCAGCTGATTGACATGGATAAGAGAAAAAAATTCAATTAGATAATGAAAAAATAAATAAAATGTGAACTAATTACGTCTCGATATGGATAGGGAGAACTCTGTGATGGACTTTGAGAGATATTATGGAATGAGCTATATTTTGAGGAACTGTCCATTTGATATAATTATGAGATTTTCTCCTTACATTTGAGCAAAATCAACAACAAATTTTGGTGTACATACCTAAAATTAATTATGGTGCTTTAAAAAAGGAGTCATTTTTATCGGTGGTGATGTATTGTTAATGGCACCGGTGCGGTTTTATTGTCGGACGCACCAGTGGTATTAGTTAACGAACACACCGAATATCAGGGAAAAAAATGAAACTTCATTTTTTTGAAGTGAGAAAAAAGCGGTAAATTGAAAAATGAGCGGAAAATGATTTTCGAAAACATAATTTCATAAAAAAGTTCTTTAAATAGTAAAAGTTATTCATTATTTCATTATTTTTGCAAAAACTTCCAGGGAGGGATTTGCATGCGAGACATACCTATAGAAATAGAGCACAAGAGCACCGTGGAGCAGAAAAATACTTTCAAACAATAACACTATTCAGAGAATCAGAATTTGAAACATTTGGTGATTAACACAAAAACCGTGTAGTATAGTAAAATTTTTGAATTTTACTCTAATAATTGTTTTTTCATAGTATTTTAGATTTAACACATGGATATTAATAATTTTAAATTTTACTGTGCATTTTACTAATAAAATCATTTACAATCTCTATTCCTATTTGAATTTAATTAAAATTGAGAAAAAAACAAAAGAATTCATTCTTACATTAATCCCTTTCTTCTTCTTGTTTATGTGACTTCACAATTAGGTATTTTCATTTTAGATTTATAGGATTTGAATTACTAAATATATACTAATATGATATCTAACCCATGGAACCACTTGAAGTGTTGGATCCCAATCCCTATCTACCCTTGCACGGTTTTTTAAAAAATAGCTTTTTTTAATCGGTACGCACAATTTGAAATAGCGCACTGGTGCGCGATTGTAGTATAGCACACCAAGCGCATATTGAAAAAAAAACATTGTTCTCCTTATACTAATATAGCACACTGGGTACTATACTAATATAGTATAGTACGGTATGGTGTTACTGTTGTATTGGCGGTGCTTTTATAAGAACCCACCGCACCGTGTTCAGTGCGTATGTTGCGAAAGTCCCATTGTTTTCTTGATATTTTTTTTCTTATTTTACTTGAAAAGTATGTGATTTGTTTATAAAATATATTAATGAATGGTATGGGTTTTATATTGATAAAAAAATTGCTGACAAGAGTAGAAGTAACAGAAATACTGATAGCACATCGAGAATATAAAAAAAGACAAGTTATCTGTAAATTCTTTACAAAAATTATTATTTTTGAACTTTATGTAAGTTTAACTAATATGTATTGTTTAGTGTGTATCACACAGAGCCAAAAAATTATGAATATCGATAAGATTATTTCTGATATAAGACCATAAGAGTGTAAACTCTTGATGGAAAAATTGCAGAAGGATGAATCAAGTAAATGAAAAAATACTATTGATTCAATATGAGTTTCTTTTTAAATTTTCATTAATAATATACTTAAAAATATTAGATAACATGTTTCAAACAATCTATAAATTCAGATATTTTTAATGTTCCATAGGGACCAACATCGAAGAAAAGGAATGTTGTTCTAAGAAAAGACAAAAAATAGAACACGCAAATGAAAATTAATTGCTTCTTAGCTCATCTAGAGTGGTGTTAGAGGTTAGCGAAAGGGGGAAAAAATTTACAAAACTTTGAAGGATCTAGTGGAACGAATGTATAGACGTTCTTTCCACTTACAATATGAAAATCAATCCAATGTTTCCATGAACCAAATTTTATGTAAACTACAGGAAGAGTTTCTAGAGAATTGGTCAATGAGACATGTCAAACTTTTAATAGCGAAAACATACAACAACAAAAAGGAAGGATTGAAAAAAGTAATATTCCTTTAAATGTTTTTCTAGAATTATATATATATATATATATATATATATATATATATATATATATATATATATATATATTACTACAAAGAAATCATTTATAAATATCACTTTTGTTATATTTAGTTTTCATATATGAATATAAAAATTAAATAGTTTATTGTATTTTGAGGAACATTATGAAAATATCAAAGGATGAAGGAGCTGATATCAGAAATATGCTAGTAGGAATGTCCATAAAGGTGTACAAGGAAATGGTGAAAGAAATAGACATAATTGCATCACATGAGGAACCATCTCAACAACAACATGTTTCAAATGTAATATGTAATCATTGAATTTTTTGATTAGGTACAATAAATAAATAATTTAGAAATAAATATTAATTTTCAAGTATTTTATTGGAGAAAAGAAAAGAAAATGGAACCCACTGAGAACATAAAGAAGGACTACAAGGAAGAAGACGGTTTATCTATGTTTGTGAGTAAATTTTGCTTCCTTATAACAACTTAACTAGATTTCATTTTTTATATATTTTAAGTTGTTTTACAGCAATCATCATTGAATGTGTTCAAATAGGTGCTAACATACAAAGAAGAATCATGAGAAGAATTGATTGACATTGGGTTAAATATGGGTTTTCAGTATATGTTGGCATATCAGAAATTAATTGTGGAATTTGTAAACATCTATATTGTTTTACTTAGCTCCATCTATAATTAATAAAACAAAAAATCTTTTATATTAAATCTATGATTTGTTATGGGGTATAAAATTTGCAGGAAACAAAGTATGGAACTACGCCAAAAAATGAATTGTTGAGAGATGACATGAAATTTGATTTTGAAAGAATGTGTATAGTTCACGAGTCAATTCTTGTTATGGTACATTTATTTTTGATTTACATTGATGTATATTATTTAATATTGCAATTTTAATTTTTCTCACCAATATATATACACCCATTACACTTTATTTTTATGTTTGTAGATAGAACTTGAAGAAGAAGAAAACAATCAACACAATGAAGAAAACACTCCTCCAGATAACCCAATTCATGGAGGTAATTCGATCAGTGACAACAGTTCCAATGAAGAATGATGATCAACATGTTTGGATATCAAAGCAAGGTATTGTATTTTTTGAAATATTTGTTTGTGAAATCAAACATTTTGTTTAATGTAATGGACATAGTGTCCCGTTTGAAAGACAAAGGGATACCAATAACTGTCCCATTTTGTATGACAAAGAGTGTTTTATTCATATATATATATATATATATATATATATATATATATATATATATATATATATATATATATATATATATAATACATTTTAATTTATTCTATTGCATTCTCCATTGTCATTGTGAAATGTTACACCACTGATTAAACATATGGATGATAAAATATTATAATGAAGAGATGCGAAATATGATGATATGATGTAACAAATTAATCCAAACATCACATTCAAATGCACTAATAAAAATTTAATTGATAAGAATATTGTTATAAGATATGTGTAGACTTTTGATGAATAATGAATTTTAAAAAATCACAATAATTGCATTGTCATAGGTTGATGTTTCTAAAATATAGAAATTGAAAACCTGTGCATGTTAGTTACTACGCACCGGTGCGTTTGTCTGATATTGTGCACCAGTTAGTTTCAACGACCTATGAGTAGCACACCAAATACGAATACCAATTAGAACGCCTGGTGCATTTTATAAACAAATACCACCCGAGTGAGCGGATAGGCATTGCATGCACTGGTATGACTTCCTTTAATGTGCCTGTGCATTTTTATAACTTAACGACCTGGTGCATCTTAACACCTTAACAACCTAGTGCGTTTTTACACCTTAACGATGCCAATGCATGCAACTTCCATCGCCCTGGTGTGTATTTGTGGGTGACATGCACCGGGATGTTGGTATATGCCTCAAGGCTTCTGAAATTTGTTTTTCATCCCAGTCTTTGGTATATTTATAGTACTAATGCATACAGGTTAAATCGCACTAGTGCATTCACATATGATGACTGCACCGATCAGAAAAGAATTCGTAAAAAACTCCTGCCACCCATTTTTTTTAGTTGTGTTTAACTTTCATTAGAATCTCCATCAAAACCTCTGTTACCAAAAACATATGTTGTAGAGAATGTTTTTTTAACAATTTTGGCCAATTCTATAACACTAAAAACTTCCTTTATAGCCTCTTTTAGTAGGTCTTTTTCTTGTAGTGTTGTAACTATCGGAAATAAGAAGTGTATACTACTCTCAGGGAGACTCAAGACGATGTCGCTGGATCCAAATATCAACACTTCTAGGGACAAGGGAAAGTGGATAGATTATCAAAATAATAAGAAAATGGTTGGGGTGCAACCCTCAACAAGCAAGATAATGTTCTATGTTATCTGATTAAATTCAATATTGTTATTTTTTTTCCTTCTACAGTTCTTCCTAGCATCTCTCACCCTCGGGGCAGAACCTCAGTGTGGATTTGGGTGAAATTTCAGCTACTGGGAGACCAGCCTCAAACAAAACTAGTGAAAGTGCAGTCTGGGAAAAGAGAGGGCAAGGACAAAGAAAAGGAAAAATAGGGGCCTCGCAAAAGTGGAAGGAAATCTGGGCAGGAAATCACGCAGATCCTTTTCCTTTCATATGGAGAAGGGACACCTAGTCACATAAAATATTTGACTTCTGGATGGGAACAAGACCTGAATACTAAAATGGAGGAAGACATCCCTAATGAGGAGATGGATCTCATGCTATCATATCTAGGGAACACTAGAGGCATACATTCACTATTTAAGTAGTCTATTCATATTTATTCAACTATGAAGTGTTTAATGGCTAAAGTCATTGTCACTGTTCAAGAGATAGGAGCAGACCCGAAGGAAGCCTCCATTTAGCAGAAATTCGTAGGGATATCCAGGAGATTCACCTCCAGCAACATCATTAGAATGTCTGCCTTGGTCGAATAAAATGGAAAACTCAGAGCATGAACCAAGTTGATATGCTCAGTTCAAGTGTTAAGGACTTGACACCCATAGAATCATCAAATGACTAAGTTTAGTCGTTCCTTTTTTTTTCTTTGATATGCAAAGAGAAGATATCATATTTTCTTTATATGTCACTATATGTAGTATACAATTGACTTGTTATGGTAGCTAGAGACAGATTCAAACTTTTTCACGTTTGGTTTTCTTATAATTCTTTGAGGTGGTCAAGAAACCTAGTTTGCTACGGGCAGGTTGAGGCTATCAAGTATATAATATGATAATGTAACCTACTATTTGTATTAGATGAATGAATAGAGAGGTAATAACAAATTTACAAAAAATATATATATATGTTTGTTTAGATTTAAATCATATATTTTAAGTACACCAAAGTTGTTGGTTCAGATGTCCTAGATATACAAAACCAAACATAAGATGAAAAATATATTTAAAAAATTAAGTATCAAATTAAGTAAAATGGAACCCTCCAAATTAATAGCATAGTCAAAGTTGAGAATGCAGAGAACCCTATATTATACCACTAATAAGTTGTCGTGTCCATCATTGGGTGATATCTTGCTCCATAAAAATTAAACTCGTGGAATAAAAGTAGTGTGAGGGGTTCTTACCTGCATGGGTAATTATAATGCACCAAATTTTAATAGCTTTTATTTTGGGTTTAGAGTTAAAAACTGTAATAAATAGTAAAATATTTGTTTGTTAGTATTTTCATCATAATACTTAAGCCATATAATGAAAACATGAATTGAAAACCTTGTCAACTAATTTATGTGGAGAGTTTTCCATGTATTTGTGACATGGATAGTTTTCCATGTATATGTGACATTAAAAGCCCTGTTGGAAAACATATAAGTAATTAGGAAATATGAATATACAATCCAAGTTAAAAACCTAGAATTCTTAGTTATAAACACTTATCTTTATAGTACGCATTCACGCGAATCTGTCAAACCCATATTCAAAATAAATAATGGGGTTTTGGAAACCAAAATACTAAGTTTACAATAGCTATGATCTGGATTTATGAAGGAACGCAACAGAATAAACATATAACCATAAATACAAAGATGCAGCCAAAATAACACTTCATGTCATTAATATCAAGAAACTAAAATTTTCTTACATACATAATGGAAATAAAACTAGCTAGGGCACTAGTAGCTATCTCTGAGAAGAGATATGGTGGCTACAAGCCTCTGAAATAAGTTACAATGAGACTCGAGGGCCTATTTATTATTGAGAAAAAATGGAGAACTCTAAACATCCAAAAAATTAACCCTAGGAGATGAAGCGCCAAAACTATGGGGCCCGTTTGGGTAAATTGGTGTTTCAAATTCCCAGGGACGTAACTTTGGCATACTATCTCTGTTTGATGCACATGATACATCATTAGAAATATCTATCTGAGGAATACAATTGTTGTAAAAAATTTTCATTCTAAAACTGAATCATATTCGCTGCAAGCGCGATGCCCAAAAAATGTCGTTTAGGGCCTCAAAATGGCTCCGAAAGTTCAGGACCCAAAAAACTGCTAAAAATAGTAAGTTGTGTCGAAACTGAAAAACTGAAAGAGACAATGGTGGGGCCCCAAGTGGAATAGGCGGGTGGCCACCAATATACACCTGGATCATTCCTCCCCCCTTAGGAAGAAATGGTCCTCATTGCGTTGAGTTCCTCCATGAGATGAGGAAACTTCTGCTAAACTTGGTCCCTGGTGAACCACTTGCCTTGGTGCAGGAGTTGGCCAGCTTTGACAACCCGATACAGTTGGATATTCTGTTGGCGAGTGCTCTTTATTTTCATGTCCATGATACAATCTGTGGTGCCTTGCTCCATCAGCCTCGATTTAACTCTATTGGTGAGTTGTTCAATGTCTGAGGTCTCTGGTAGAGGTGGGAAGCAGTGGATGAAGGTGGTCTCAAGATTGGCTACTGGGTGAAACCAAGGAATGGTGGGAATATCTGTCTTGTTAGAAACATTGTTCCCTACAACCTTGGTGATGGTGTACGACCCATATCGCAGCGATCGAAGCTTGTGGTAGGTTCCAGTGAGGCGCTCTTTCTGCAAATGTAGCCACGCTTTGTCACCCACCTAGAAGTTGTGTGGCACGCGATGTTGATCATGTCGTTGCTTGTACTTGGAATTGGCTCTGTCCCATATATCATGAACCCGTTGGCGGATGTGTTGAATGCGCTCGATGAAGCTATTTTCTTTGTCAACTTCAGACTCGACATGAGCCGAATCGGCCTCAGTAGCCGCAAACAACATGGCTACGTCAATGGGACATAGTGGCTGGAATCCCAAGCCCACCTGAAAGGAGCTATGGCCAACTGAATTATGGAGAGCCTAGTTATAACTATTTTGTACATAGGGGAGGCTCTCATCCCATGTGCATGGATGTTTTGAATTGTACATGCGCAGAATGTGTACAATCATTATGTTTACAACCTCTGTTTGGCCATCTGTTTGGGGATGGAGAGCTGTGGACTTGGTTAGCTTGGTGTCCAACATTGACCAGAGCCTGGACCAAAATGTGCTGAGGAACCTGCTATCTCAATCTGATATGATAGACTGTGGGATCCCAAAGTGCACCCACACTCGTTCAAAGAAGAGTTTAGCAGTGGCTTCTGTTATGATATTCTTCTTGCAAGCCTCCATAATGGCCATCTTCGAGAATCTATCGACGACCACGAAAACACAGTCATTTCCATGCTTAGTAGAAGGCAGGCACGACATGTAATCCATGGAGATGGATTCCCAAGGTCGACTAGGGGTAGGTAGAGGAGTATATAGGCCTTACTTCTTGATGGTCGGTTTGGCAATGGAACAAGCAGTGCAGGATCTGATGTGCTTCTCAACATCCTTTCGAAGGTTCGACCAATAGAAATACTTCTGCAATACTGCTACTGTTTTCTCAACCTCGAAATGCCCAGCGACTCGACTGTAGTGTGATTCCCATATCATCTTGGCATGCTTGCTTAAAGGAACACAAAGGTGTCTCAGGTGACATAAAAGTGCATCTTGGAGGTGAAAATTTGGAACTTGCATACCCCCCAAGAATGCCTTGAAAGTGTGGCTGAATTCTGGGTCACTCTCGTAGAGAAGCAGCCAATCAGAAGTCTCATGCCCACAAGAGTTGAGAACGATATTGAGCATCACGATCGTTGGTCAGCTGAGGCAGTCTGCAACATTATTGGTGCTACCCTTCTTGTACTTGATGTTCAAATGAAACTTTTGCAGATATGTGGACCACTTGTGATGGCGATCATTATGCAACTTCCCTTGTGTTTGTATGAACTGTAGGGGCTGATGGTCTATGTGGATGATTATTTCCATTTTCTACAAGCTTGCACAATGGAATACATTTCTTTGTCATAAGTGGGATACTTGCAAACTGTGTCAGATAATGTCTCACTGTGATATGCCACTCGATGTCCCTGTTGAGTAAGAACTACCCTAATAGCATAGTCAGAGGCATCTATCTCATTCTCAAATGGCTGTTGCAAGTCTGGTAATGTGAGCACTGGGGCAGAATAAAGGTGATTTTTCAATTCTATGAACGCCTTCTGTTGAGGTTCTTACCAAAATAATTTTTCTCTTGCTCCTCCCTTAGTGAATTGACTCAAGGGCCAAGTGATATGAGAGAATCCCAACACGAACCTACCATAGAAATTAGAAAGACCTAGAAAGCTACGAAGCTCTGTTATAGTGGTTGGGGGTAACCAATCTCGAATGACATGGATCTTGGCTAGATCCACATGCACCCACCTTTCATCAGTAATGTATCCCAGATATTGAACCTGGGTCATGCCAAAAGTGCACTTCTCCAAATTGGCACACAACTTGTGTTGCCGCAGTGTTTGGAGGACTTGTCGGATGTGGTGAAGGTGCTCTTCCCAAGTCTGGTTGAAGATCAGAATGTCATCTAAGTACACCACTACAAATGAGTTGTTGAATGGCCACAAGATGTCGTCCATCATCCTCATGAAGGTTGCGAGAGCATTCGTCAACCTGAAAGGCATGACCAGCCATTCGAAAAGGCCTTCCTTGTCTTTGAAGGCGGTCTTCCACACATCGGAGGGTTAAATTGGTACCTGGTGATACCCAGAATTCAGGTCGATCTTGCTGAAATATTTTGCACCTTTGAGTTGGTCCAGAAGGTCATCAGTCAGTGGGATCGGGTACCTATTCTAGACAGTGATCTTGTTCAACACCCGATAGTCAATATAGAGTCTCCACATCCCATCCTTCATCTGTAAAAACACGATCAGGCTCCCACAGGGTGATGAACTTGGTTGGATGTGACCTTTCTGCAACAACTCCTGAATCTGCCTCTTGATTTCATCGTTCACCAGAACAGAGCACTGATAGATCGGTCCATTGGGGAGCGACGCATCTGGGGTCAGATCAATCGGGTGCTTTACCTAACATTGTAGAGGAAACCCTGTGGGTGAGGTGAAGATGTCCCTGTACTCCTCCACAACCTTATCCATTTGTTGTTGTCGTGTAGAGGAGCCCTGTCTGGAGGTCATGGCCACAGGCTTATTCTTTCCCTGGGGGCAGATCATCAGGAAAACGAATTTTCTGGTTTGGGAAATGAGCTTACTACATTGTTTTGCAGTAACCAAGGAGATAGTGGCAGGAGGTGGTACCTCTGGTATCCTGTACAACTTATTTCACAAAGTAACAATAACAGCGCGAGGCCGAGACTCATACACAGCATGTTGCTTCCACAAGTATGGTTGTCCTAATAATACATCAGAAACATCAATAGGAGCAACGCCACATAATACCTCATCCGTGAAGGGCTTGATGCTATAGGGAAGGCAGCACTACTAACTGACGCGGAGATCTCATCCTTGGTGAAGCCACCCAATGGTGTATGGATGTGGGTGAGCTGTGGTCAGCAAGCCCAACCGCTTCACAGCGTCTACTAAAATGAGGTGCTTTTGGCTCCCATTATCGACAATGAACTGTACCGGGCAGCCCTTTACCCACATATGGGAGTGGAAGAGATGGTCCTCCTCCTCTAGATCTTCCAGTTCCTCCTTATGGATCTTCATAGTGGCAACAGTGGCATTGGGCTCTACATCAATAATCTGGTTCCCTTTGTCATTCCCCTTGTCAGGTTCTGATTCAGAGTCGGAGCATGCATCTAACTCAGAAGCCCTCATCTCAGCCACCAGCAACTGCTTGGCCCGACACTCACTTGTGTTGTGAGTGGAGCTCTTATGGAACTCACACCACTTTCCTGTGTCCTTCTTTGGCTTTGCGGTGTTGTTATTTTCTTGTGGCTTCGATAGGTTGTCTTCAGTTTCCATGCCTTGGCTCTATCCTTTTTTCTACATTTTGGGATCACCTTTCCGTTGCTTTTGATTCACAGATCCAAAGTCTCGCTTCTTCTGTTTGAATTTCTGCTCAATCTTGGCAGCATACCGGTATGTCATACCAAGCGAGGAGATGTCAAGGAACTCCATTTCCTCCTAAATGTATCTATGTAGACAACTGTGATACTTTAGCACTAGATGTTTCTCTGAATCTTCAATACCCAACTTTTTGCGTAGGGTATGGAACAGATTCGTCAGCTCATGCACATTTTGATCCCTTTGTTGTCGCAGCATGGTCCACTTTATGTAATTCTCCTCATAGCTCCCCACGAGGTAGTATTGTTCCTTGATGGCGTCTCGAAAAGAATTCCAAGTGGGTATGGTCGAGAACAGAGAGGGTTCTGTCTCGTCCTTTTTCTCACAGTGGGTTTCCCACGAGTCCTTGATATGGGAGGCAACTTTGAGGAGTGCAAAAATAATCTTCTCCCTGTTGGAAAAGTCATGACCTGAGAAATATCCTTCTAATAGATTCAACCATATATCTACCACATCTGCATCTATTTTACCTTCAAATATGGGAATGTCAAAATTTATTTGTACCTTAAAAGGAGTCGGACCTCCAGAGTGGCTGCTAGATGCAAATGCACCGCCGGTGGGCAGCCGTTGAAGTATCTGGGAAAAGTAATCCATCATCGCGTTCCTTTGTTTTTCGAGGGCCTCCTCGAGCAATATTTTGATAGGATCTCCTGCTCCCTCATCTTTCTTTTCGTCCCCCATGGGCGTCCATCGGGGTTTGCGAGACTGATCTTGCAAAGGTTCCACCAGATCGAGCCCTAACTCCTTATACCCCAACCTTGTTGGGGACATGCAAAGAAAGATCGAGAAAAAGCAGACCGCTCTGATACCACTAATCCGAATTTATGCAGGAACACATTAGAATAAATGTATAACCATAAATATAGAGATGCAGCTGAAATAACACTTCATTTCCTTAATATCAAGGACCTAAAATTTTCTTACAGACAAAATGGAAATAAAATTAGGTAGGGCGTTGGTACCTATCTCTGAGAAGAGATGTGGCAGTTACAGGCCTTTGAACTGAGTTACAATGAGGCTCGAGGGCCGATTTATTATTGAGAAACAATGGAGAACTTTAAACATCCAAAAACCTAACCCTAGGAGATGAAGCACCAAAACTATGGGCCCCGTTTGGGTAAATTGGTGTTTCAACTTCCCAGGGACATAAATTTGGCATACTATCTTCATTTGACGCACATTATACATCATTAGAAATATCTATTTGAGGACTACAACTGTAGCCACAAATATCGATTCCAGAACATAATCATATTTTCTAGAGGTGCAATGCCCAAAAAATGTCGTTTAGGGCCTCAAAATGGCTCCGGAAGTTCAGGACCCAAAAAAATGCTAAAAATAGTAAGTTGTGCCGAAACTGAAAAATTGAAAGAGACAATGGTGGGGCCCCAAGTGGAATAGGCAGGTGGCCACCAATATCCACCTGGATCAAGCTAAGTGTAAGAGTTTATTATACCCTAGACATCAATAGGGGTAGCATAGGATTTTATACTTTTTATCTCCAAGATGCAAGTATTTGAGTCTGATCTTTCATATAGGAGGAGAGGTTTGTCTTCAAAATTAGGGCTTTCATTCTTAGGTTTAGGGGATAGGAAGGTAGCCTTCAATTCCATTTACCTTGTTGCAACTTTCCTTCATTTGGCATGCCGAATTGGCTTTCATATGTTCCTCCTTATTAAGACTTCTTATGATATGAAAGAAAAGTAGATGCCTAGAGAAATGGAGCAAGCCAATAGCTCTCTTCAGTATTTGTTTTAACCTATTATTTTGGGTTGTATTGTTTGCATTCATATTTTAATGATTAAGAAAGAATCACCAATATGTTCATATCTTTCATTCCTTTTTGTTGACATAAAGTGAGGCCAAAATATAACCCATAGGCTTCTACTTGGTTATTTGTGTTCTTTCCCAAACCCCAAGCATATCGTTCAACAATTATTCCATTGAGATTAATGAGAATCCCTCCTCATCCTGCACCCAAAAGACCATAATTTTTTAGAGAAAAAAATATAATAAATATTCTAATAAAGACCTTCGAAAATGAATACAAATGTGTTTAATGTTTTGAGTAGCCTTAGAGTGGATACAATACAATGCTTTTGCAATGCGAAAAAGAAAATTATATGGAACTTAAACGATGTATTTATGTAGTGGATACATTGTGATAGGCAAGGATGGGTCGATTCTCATTTGCTTTCAAAATAACACTTAAGAATATTCAATAAGAAAAATATTGTCTTTTCATGATTTAGGAGATGGAATTTTAGCTTAAACAATGTATTTATGTAATGGATACATTGTGGATAGATAAGATGATTTAACGGTTCAAGTTTCATTTTCAAATCATGAAAATCATGAAAATTCCGATAAGATTTTCAGAAAATCCGGCAGGAATTTTTCTAAATCCATGTTATAACTGTCAAAGTTTAATATTTTGGGTGTCCTACAGGTTTTTGATGGTGCTGAATCCATTTCCAATGTCAAAATCAAGATTCAAACACTGTTTCTGCAAGATTTTTTAAATTTTTTTGGCCCGGATTCCGGCCAATTTTGACCGTCCGGGCAATTCCTCCGGCTCGTTAGACGACTCCATACGTATATGGCCTATCAGTTCTGCCCGTCTCGACTGCATCTGTCTTGATCGCCTGCCAGCTCGGCTTCAACGCTGTTTTCGCGCTACTGTTAGTCCGACACAAGTTCAACCCTTTCTCCGTAAATTCGGTGGTTTTGCTCACTGCGAGTTCTGTCATGCTCGCTTTCCATACAAACGGTGACAGGCCCGCAGGAGTAACTAATAGGCAGTACGTGCTCGGGTTCGGCTTAACGCTGGCCGCAGCTGCCCTCTATGGTTTCATTATTCCCTTGATTGAGCTCACCTACAAAAAAACGAAACGCCAAATAACGTATACGCTTGTTATGGAGATGCAAGTAATAATGTCTGTTGTCGCTACTATTTTTTGTACAGTGGGCATGCTCGTTAACCGAGACTTCCAGGCTCTTCACAGGGAGGCCAACGAATTTGGTCTGGGGAAGATCGATTACTCCATAGCTATCGTATGGTATGCGGTGACGTGGCAGTTTTTTTTCATTGGGGTTTTCGGCGTGACGTACCTGTCGAGCTCTCTGCTGAGCGGTGTGATCATTGCTGTTACGCTTCCGGTGACTGAGGTCATGGCTGTGATTTTGTTCCATGAGAAATTCAGTGCGGAGAAGGGCATGGCACTGGTGCTGGCCCTTTGGGGATTCGCCTCGTATTTCTATGGGGAATACGTGCCGAAGAAGCAGAATGGGGCAGAAGGCCCAGGGCGAGCGGCACAAGCATATCAATCCATTAATGATGTCTAGGAAAATCAGTCGAAGAATTGGTGATGAGTGACTCTGATATAGCTCAGTAATGTCCATGGTTGTATGAACCTCTTGCATTAATAATCAGCTATTGTTTAACCTTTCAAGCAAATACTGAAATTTTGCAGTGCTTCAAGATTGGTCTTTGTTGGAAAGGCATCCATCGTTCCGAGGGCATTCCGTGGATCTGTGGTCTCTAAGCAAAGTTAAATTTATATTTTCTATATATTTTTACAGGAAGCTTAAGTGATTAGAAAAACTAATTGAATTAGTTATTTTATGACTTAGTTATTACGTTATTTTCAATCAGGATTGATATGAAGCTTACTTCATTAAAAATCTCAAGAATAGCTCAGTTGGAGGTAGGCGACTGTGGTGGTGCTCAGTAATGTCCATGGTTCTATGAAGCTCCCTGCACTAAATTGCATTAATAATCAACTATTGTTTCAACTTTCAAGCAAGCACTGGAATTTTGCAGTGCTTCAAGGCTGGTCTTTGTTGGAAAGGCAAACCATAATTAATTTCTTTTGCTTTTAGATTGCTTTCAGAAATAGGTATGGGCCAATCTCATATTCATATGAGAAATTTAAATATAAAACATTGTCTTTACATTGAGCTTAAAATAGGAGTTTTCTACCAATTAAACTTGAATAAAATAGTTTGGGCAATAGTTTTTTTAATAGGAATTTGGTAAAAAATAAAATAAAAAAATCAGGTAGTTTGAATGTTTGAATCTTTTTTATGGTGGAAATGGATTCAGCAGCATCAAAAACCTATGAAGCACATAAAATCTTGAAGTTTTACATCCGTAACTAATATTTTCAAAATTTTCTGTCCAAATTTGTCATAATTTTTGCCTAATTTTTTGGTTATTTTGTGGGTATTTTTAGACTAAGGGCTTCACATATTTTGAATAAAAACTATATTTAATTTCATTTATTTTTAGTATTGGAAATAAAGCTTCCATGACTTTCAAATTATCTTGAATTATAATTGTGTGAATTTCTAAGTTAATAATTGTACTAGCTATTTTTAGTAATCTAGATCCACTATTCTCTGATCTATGTAAAAGTATCATATTTAAAAATATATAATATCTCTGACATCAGTAAAATAAGTGTGTAATTTGCGTTGTGTAAATAATATCTAGCTTTTTCTCTATTTACTAACATGATAGCAGAGCCTATTCTGGCCTCGACTCCTTCACCGGAAAGCCACTAAGATATCACAGAGTCTAGAGTTTATTGATTCTATCTAAATAGATTAGTTAAGTGTTTGATTTCCATATTTCTTGTATGTACATTTGTTCTTGTGTCTTGTATTTTTTGTGGTGCTGAGGTGCTGCGATCTGTTTATTTGGCAGCAGAATAGTTGAGATTATTTAATTTTTTTTTTTTTGGGGTGGGGGGCTAAACTCATTCTGTGCAAAGACAGGACGAGGATAATCAGCGTCTGGGTTTTTTTTAGTCATTGAACGCATTGATTTGAGTATTAAAGAAATTCCACCAGATCTGAGGATTTCCAGAGCCAACGAACATCGAGCGGAAGAGGAATCATCTATTCTCGTGCATGGATATTTTCTGTCAGATGGAAGCTTAATCGAACCCCTGATGTTCAGGAGGTGAAATGGTTTCGGAGCAAAGAAATGGGCGTGTTTTTTGTCATGTGCTAACAGATAATAGCAGGCATATAAATTGAGTGTAAGGAAGCCATTCACTGAATATCGAATTTTATTAGTAGTCATCAAATCCTTTAAGCCGTCAGACAAGTACACCTGCCGTGAGCCGCTTGTTGTTGCAGACTCACCATTGACTTGGAAGTTTAATTTTGTTTTGGAAGTGACGTCATTACGTAACAACCAGGCGGAGGAATTGTCTACCCAGGCGGAGGGAGATCAGTCAAAATTGATTGGAATTAAAATTCAGAAATTTTGCTGTTTGAATCATGTTTTTCATGGTATAAATGGAGTGAACACCATCAAAAATCTCTAATGCACTCAAATTATTAAAGTTTGATAACTATAATAAATTTACAAAAATCTCTACTAGATTTTCTATAAATCTTACCCAAATTTCCATGATTTAAAAAAAAAAACAATCTACACTACGGCATCTGTAAATATATAACCTGGTCTCTATTACTCACTCCTCTTTTTCTATTACCTTTGCTTATCCTTAACCGGTGCTCGTTCCTGGTCAGGACCGGGCAGTGGCACAGAGGTAAAGGCAAGCAGACATCGACAGCGGACCATAAAGCGAAAAGGAAAGGTGGAAGGTGTATCCTCAAAAGGTAAAAGAACGAATCGAAGGTGTATCCTCAAAGGGTAAAAGAAAGAATCGGGAAACGAAGATTCACGTCTAAAAAGGCTCTTTTTGGAAGTTGAGGCATTTAATGTATATATATTAATTTTTTTTTACTTGAAAGAAAGAAAGAAAGTATTTTTACTATGGGACATATTGCTTTTTCATCTTGCTCTTGTATTGGGTTCTTTCGCTGTCGAGTTTCACAATAACCGTTTCGAGCTTCGTTACAAACTCTTCGCTAAACAGATTATTCTAGGAACTAGCTGCCATAATACCTGCATAACTTTCCGTGCTGTCTTTAAAGGCCTTGCATTCTAAAATGAAATGTTTTTATGTTTCCACTTTTCAAGAAGAGCAAAAAATACATACTCTTTCCTCCCACATTTCTTTTTGCCTTTTCCAGCGCCCTATTTCACAACAGAGTTGATGGGAATTAGTCCTTAATTGAGCAATAAGAATTCTAAATCTCCAACAAATATTAGCCCCTATGTACGTCTTTTGTTGATGGTTATGAGTGGGGTTAAACTCTTCAATGTAGTACTTCTTCTTTCTCCCTAGCTCCAAGTCTTCTTTCTTTTGGACAATCTGTCACTAAACACAACCTTAAGCCATCTACGCTCTTCCATTTGCTCATTTTTTTTCAAATACCTTATGACTCGCACCATAGCAATTGCTTCGATAGGAGTATCCCTTATTTCACTTAATAGGATAGCATAAGTAACTGCACTTATAATTTTGAATTTGTTTGTAATCAAACACTTCTGAATTTTCTCAATTTGTTTCCACTGCATCTCGATTGTGTTGTTGGCCCACGGTTCACAACCATAGAGAATCATCAGAATCACTAGAAGCCCGGAAAGAGTTAGAGTGGTTTTCGAGTCCCACAACTCTGCCTCTCTACACCTGTTTTGAAGAGCATAAAATTATTTCCAACCCCCTAAAGTTCTTTTCTTTCTACAACCATCCCAACTTAAATTTCTATTGAAGTCAATTCCACGGTATTTGTAGTCTGCAACTTCTTCCAGAATGTTGCCTTCAAAGTAGAACTTATATTGGTTATGCTTTCTTTTGTTAGAGAAAACCACTACTTTCGTTTTGCTAATATTGGCTTGCATCCCCACCCTTCTACAAAAATGCTCAAGGGAACGTAAGTGCTCTTTCAAACCAAGAGTCGATTTAGCAATCAATACAAGGTCATTTACATACAAAAGAATCCTTATAACGAACTTGCCCAAATGGATACCAACACCCCCTTGTGAATTTAGTGACTCCTCAAGCTTGTCAATATATAACCCAAAAAGGGTAGGAGACAATGGGTAACCTTGCTTGACCCCGATATCGCTTCTAAAACTTTTTGAAATGCCTGCTGAAGTTCTAATTTTGACTTTCACCTCTTCCTACAGCCTATGCATAGCTGCTCTCAAATTCTTCGAAACCCCGAGTTCCTCCATTCTGCCTCAAAGCTTATCCCTAGGAACCGCGTCAAAGGCTTTTCCGAAATCAACAAAGAAACAAAAAACTTCGTCCTTTTTTCCCAAACTTTTTCAATGATGTGCCTTAAAGTTATCCAATGATCAACTGTGGAATGTTTAGGTCTAAAACCTGCTTGCCCTTTAGCACGTTTATCTCTTTCTTCTTCCCACTTGCTGATTTTATTTTCTAACATGCTTCCAAATAACTTTGCAAACAAGGGATTTATCACTATGGTTCCATAGTTGGAGGGATTATTGACGTCACCACTCTCGAAAAAAGGTATTGCCATACAAGTTTTCCAATATGTGGGGAACCTCTGTTGTATGATGTTGTTGAAAATTTTTGTGATGTGAGGTGAAAGAATTTTTAAGCCCCACTTTAGATACTCTGCTTGGAGTTCATCTAAATCTTTTACTTTTCCAGCGCCCAACTTCTTGATACCCATCTCTACCTCTTGCACCATGAAGAGTTTTGTGTCTATGTTGACCAAGGGAGGAGGGTCAACCTTGGGATCCTGCTCATAAAGTTGTCTTTTATAGTCAAACCATTTAGAAGTTGTAATGTTGTTTTCAGTTTGCACCTTTTTCGGTTGGAGCTCCTTCCCGAATAATTTGGGGTTATTTTTCCCAAGGAAGATTAGTTCTTCTCTCCTCTTAACCATGAAACCAAAATTTTTCTTTCTTACTACATTCATGTAAGATTTGAGCTCTATGTTCTCCTTGTTTGATTCCTTCCACCTTTTCCTTGCCTTTTTTCATTCCTCGTCAAACCAAGCATTAATCGAAAAGAAATTTGTTTCAGACTTCTTAATTTTCACTCTTTTTCACTCACCAAGTGAACTTTGAATTAAATGTGTTAATTCGTGACTATGAAGGCCATGAAATGAAATTTCCTCCTTCTCAAAGAGCCTCTCTAGCATTATTGTGAAGGTATTACAATTCTCTGGAGTCAAAAGAATTCTTCCCTTTGGAGGATTTTGTTGAACACACTGAGTTTTTGACCCTAATTGCTTCTTTCTGGTCCAAGAGAAGCTTAAATAAATTGGCCTGTGATCTGATTTGAAGTCCCAAATTTGATCTCAAATCAGAAGTTCCTCCATTTTCTCACACAAACTATCTGAGCAAATTACATAATCTACTACACTTGCTCCATTGTAAGTATTACAAGTGAAATTACTAGACTTTTCCCATCTAGTCAAACCATTACAAATGACTAAATCAAAAGCCCCAAATAGCATAAGCAATTGTTCTCCAAAGAGATTGTAACCTTTATCCTCTGAAATTCGTTCCCACTGATGATTACTCTCTTCTGTAAGCCAGATAGGGTCACAATCTTTTTTACAACAAAGAATGCTAGTTTTTTCACTTGTAGTGCTAGCATTGAAATCCCCCACTATAAGGACTTCACCTAGCTGAGAATATATTGCAATATCTATTTTTAGGGCTGCAAAGGGATCTTTGTGGTCAAGCCCTTTACTTTTGTAGATTTTTGAAACTTGTGGCACAAAGTAGCATGCTTCAATTCTGATGTGATTTCTATTTTCCAATATTTTAAGCCAGTCAAATTACTTATTTGGGTCTTCTTTTTATAGCTGAATGAAATGACCTTCTTTTTCTCTTACTAATACCATTTTACCCCCACACCCTTTTCCATTCCCTATTACCTTGTTCCACATTGCTATCTTCCAATACCATTCAAACAAAGGTGTCTTGCACCCTTCATGCTCATGTGTTTCTATGAGGAAAATTATGTCTCTACCTTCCACAATAGGCCCTCACCCAGGTCCTCGTCTCCATTGGTAACCCCTGCAGTTCCAACAAACTAATCTTCAGGAAACCTAGGTACGACTTGATTGTTATTTTTTTTGACATGCAAGACTCACAGTTGAGTCTTTGTCTTTGCTTGCCCATACTGACCTTTCTTCCTCATTTCTTGTTGAAGATTTTGCTATCTCTTCCTTGTTATCGTTTTGATGCCTTGTTTTAGAAGGAGGTCCAAATTTTTCTATCACAGCTTTACGTTTATAAATCCATGCTATTTTTCCCTTATCTCTTGTTGCCCTCACTTTTTTCATTTTGTCCCTCATTTCCTCTTGTTTTCTTATAGTTAAACCTTCTTCTAGAAGAAACCAAGAACCCCTCAAGAGCTGATTCTTTCTTAGAATGATATTTTTACCACGCAAGCTGGGCATGATGACTTTTATGGGCCTAGATCTCTCACCGTTAAGCTTACCTACTCTCCATGCTTGACATATTTGTCCTTGCCATTGGAGATTGTCTTTCAAGAAGTCTCTTTCAAGGTCAAGAGTACATTCATTTTTCCCATAATTTTTCACCCCTTTAATAATTATGCTTGTTGCTCTATCATGTCTTTCCTTGCTTTCTCTACATTGCATGTTGTCAACCTAAATGTTTTTTTTTTCCTTCCCTCTTAGCAGAATTGCTAGTAACTTGAGCCTAGGTTTTGGAGAGTTTGCGGAATCTCCTTTCCTCTCTTCTCTTGATGTCTCTTAATTGTTGTCTATTTGGGCAACTACTTTCGCTTTATCCTGGGATGGTTTTGCATTCATCACCTCTATTTTCCCCACTGAAAATTTCTTCATCTTTTGCACCTCCGCTTTGATGCGTTGCCATTCTGTTTTCCCTTTTCGGTGGCTTCCTGTAGCAATGACACTTGCTCCTTCAAAAATTTGTCGCTTTCTGCTAAAGCCCGGTTTTCAACTGTTATTATATGGATTTTACAATCTCTTTCCATATCTTTAGCTTCTACTACTTCCAACCTCTCTTTTACATTTAACATTTCTTTCACATAAAGATCATATGACCAAGCGAGAGGTGTGGATGTGGGACTATATAAGGCATAATCATCAATGAATTTTCCTTTTCCTTTGGACTTGTTTCCACATGCTTGCAAAGAGGACTTGTTTAAATGTTGTTTCTTGTGAAGGACTAGAGTACTTTCCATTTGAGACATTTTTTTCCTTGTCTTCTCCCATTTTAGACGAGCTAGTCTCTGTTTTAAAATGCCCCGATACTATTTGGCATTAACCCAAACCCACTTCCCAGTTTTGGCTAATGAGGAAATTTTAACATGCCCTATATCATTTGTTTCCATGGGTTCTAAAGTTTCTTGTCCCATTATCATGATGATGTTAAGGGAAATCAAAGTCTCTGCCCAAAACTGACACTCTGTTTTATGCTTAACCCTTCAATATCTGTTGATCTGACCACTGAAAATTTGTTGCTCTGCCCACTGTCCTTATCCTATGTGCTGCTCTCTCCACTGTCTGTTACTACTTTAATGGTGCATGAAAAGGATACAAAATCTTGGCTCTAATAACTTGCGAGCATGTTGTTCCATGGCAAGGTGACTCATTTTCTTCTGCGATTGTTTTTCACCTGCTTGGTTTTAAAAGACGTCACATGCGAATGAATCTGAATCGTTGATTTACACATTTAAGTTGTGATTCTCCATTCAATCAAAAACACTGCGGAGAGTACAATGACGAGGTAAGGTGGCGAGAGTGCTTCGGATGAATGGAGGATAAGGTGGCAAGAGTGTTTCCATATTATATCTTAAGAAAAATTTTGTGGCTAAGAGGGTAGATTTTTTATGAAATTTTGATTTAAGAAAAGTTGAAGTGGGTGAATTTAAACTATCACATTGATATAGTGAAAGGATCCAACGTTATGTTATAGAGGTTTCGTTGTAACTCCATAGTAAATTTAGTTAGTGAGAACATATGTTTTGAAGATGGTGACAAGAAAAAAAGAATAAAATGTTGGTAGAAGTTTTTATGGTGCAGTTGTATGTTGTAGTGTGTTATTGTGTAATTGTATTAGTGGAAATCAAATGATGCAGAAAGAAAAAGAACGGGCTAATTATTTAATAGAATAATGTGTTTTGTCGTGTTTCGAGAGCCTTAGTCACATGTATTTCTTAATAAGGTCAAGCTGGTGTGACCTGTCATGCTCTGGGAGTGTTAGTACATGTTATTTTATGCAAGGTAAAGTTGTAGAATTGTCTGCTGAAGACATTTTTATATATATAAAAACT